>PVIJ01004363.1:0-119066 GCA_004024925.1 Scalopus aquaticus | reverse complement strand
TGTGGATGAGTGTGAGAGCGGATGGGTGTGAGTGCGGATGGGTGTGAGTGTGGGAGTGTGGATGAGTGTGAGTGTGGGAGTGTGTGGATGAGTGTGAGAGCGGATGGGTGTGTGTGCGGACGGGTGTGAGTGTGGATGCGTGTGCATGTGCGTGCGGACGGGTCTGCGGAGGGGCTGCCGTTCCGAGTGCCCAGCCAGCAGACACGGGGATTGCGGAGAGGAACTGCCGGGCATGTGCAGAGCGGGTGAGGGCCCCTGCCGAGGCTTCCCCGAGGAGGCGGCCTCTCGCAGACACGGGGGTGGACTCGCTTCCTGTTTCTCCCCTTCCGACTGGCCGTGGGTGGGAGAAGGCCGTGCTGAGCGTGGCCGGCGCGGGGCCTCTGGTTTCCTTGATGTGGGGCAGCACTGAGTGGGCCCGCAGAGGTCAGTGGGCAGCGGCGCCTGGACAGAGCCCCCCAGCGCAGTAGGATCCCAGGATGTTTGAACCCTCAGCACTGCCACACCCTGAGCCTCAGTTTCCTCATCTGCCGGGGGCCCGGGCGCTCTCCCTGGGAGGAGGACTTGGCGGGCAGCACGCACACTCTCCGTTAGCCCCCCGCGACCTGTGGGCATCGGCTCCGTTTCCTTTCTGCCCAGCTCCAGCTGAGACAGCCTCATCACGCCCCGCCCCCGAGGCGCCTGCGCTGAGGCCCGGGAGCCCGTCCGGTCCATCCCTGCTCGGCCTGAAAGAGGCGGGGGGGGGGGGCCACCACCTCCCTCATCCCCACAGCTGGCACTGCCCCTCCCTGCGCCTCTGCCCCGTGCCCGCCAAGTGCTTAGGGGCAAATGCTCCCTGTCCCCACGCTGCCACCGTCCGGGCAGCCGTGCGGCCTGCAGCCAGAGTGCCCACACCACCAGCGGTCACCCTCCAGGTGCCGTCAGCTCAGTCGAGGACAGGAACAGTCTGTTATTCCTGTACACAAAAAATAACCACCTTACCCATCTGCAAGGCGCAGTCTTGGGCACGAAGTCCACCCACGCTGTCGGGCAGCCAGCACTGCCCAGCGCCCCCAGAGCTGTCGCCGACGCAGCTGCCCTACCCCTCACCCAACCCCAGCCCGGCCCCTGCCCCTGCCTGGCCCCTGCCCTCGCCGATTCCCGTCTCTGGTTGGCAGACCCAGGTCCTTTGGCTAAGTGGGCTCCTCGCCTGGGTCTCTGTGATGGGCTGGCACACGGCTAGGGGCTTTCCTTTTGGGGGCTCACGATGCCAGGCATCTCGGCCCGAGGCCACGGGTCCCGGCGGCCAGGACGACCGTGAGCACAGCCCCATGTTGCTGCCAGGTGGTCCCGGACCCGCCGGGACTGAGCGCTTCTTGGGCAAGCACGTCTGGCCCACCCTGGGGGAGCTCCCCACGGGCGGAAGTAAGAAAATTCTGAGTGAGTAAAGAGGTAAATGTTCTTCATCTGGAAAATTCTGGAAAGCGCTATTTTCCAGGTCATTTCTATGCACAAAGAAGGCGGGAGCGGGAGGGGGCACCTGAGGGGCTCAGGGCGCCTGGGGCCAGGTGGCTGGAGGCCCTGCGCTGCAGGGGTGACCCGGGCTCCGGACATGTCCGCCATCACTTTTGGCTGCAGACCTGCTGTCGGCCATGGAAAACGAGCTCCCTCCGGGGCCCCCGGGGGCCCCAGAGAATAAACCTGGCACACTCGAGCGGCTCCGGCGCTCAGGATGTTGTCAGGCGCGAGGCGCAGGGACTTCCCTGTAAACAGCCTGGGACTCCTGCAGAGGGGAGCACGGAGGCCGGCTGCCCGCTCCCCTCCCTCCGTGGAGACGCAGGAGAAGGCGACTGCCATGGAGCTACGGGCGTGAGGAGCAGGGGTGGGTTGGCAGAATCGATGGTTCGATGGCCGGGGGCCCAGAAAGGTCTCTCACCCACCTGCCACCCCTCTTCCTGCCCTGGGAGGTCTGTGGGGGCAGGGGGTCCACTTCCTTCTTGGCTGGACGGAGAATCCAGAAAGCTGCATCCTGCAGTCCCTTCGGGTTTCACCCCACCTTCCCCTTTTGGCAACTGAGACCCAGACAGGTGGCTGCTTGGGGAGCAGGCAGGAGAATCAGGCTCACCTGGGGTTGCACAGCGACTCCGCGCACCTGCCACCTGGCTCCGACAGGTCCGGTTAGAACGTCCCCTTTTAAAGAGAAGCGGAGGTGGTGCTGTCAACATCTGGCCATCAGCTTCACCTGGGCATCGCTGACACAGAACATGCAAAGTTGACATGATAAATGATGGCAGACGCAGCCGTGACACCATCACGGCGCGGACACAGCGCAGCGTCACCGCCCTCCGCGGCCCCCCCATCCTCCCCAGCCCCAGGCAGCCGCTGCTCTCCTGCCACAACGCCCAGTGCGGAGAATCTTACCTCCGTGGGGTCGCAGCGTGTCCTCATCTCGCCTGGCTTCTCTCGGCGCCATTTGCGGTCCTCCGGGTCGGCGTTTAGCAGTTCACCACTTTGTTCTGCGCCGTACCCCATTCTACGGACAGGTGTGATCTGTTTATTTGGGCGCCAGCTTGTGGGGCACTCTGGGAAGGGACGTGTTCTGCTGGGCCAGCCCCTGGGCGTGGGCTGGCTGCATCACGGGCGGTGCATTCTCCATTCCTTAAGAAATGAGCCGACTGTTTTCCGAAGCGGGGGGCCACTTCCCATTCCAGCCAGTGCCACGGAAGAGAACCGGGAGACGAGGCTTGGAGACGCCGGCTGTGGCCATCCTTGGTCAGACGCGCCACCATGTCGTGAGGGCCTCCAGGCCTCACGTGTGTCTCTGGCAGGTGGTGCCCGGCATTGTTCCCTGTGCCCGTCTGCCATCCGTTTGTCTTCTCTGGCGAAGTGACTGTTCAAATCCTTTTTTTTTTTTTAAGATTTATTTATGTATGCATACAAGCTGGGGTGCAGGCCAGAGGCGTGGGGCGGTGAGAGGGTTCACCAGAGACAGAGTGGGGAGCAGAACAGGTGGATCGACTGAAGTACACTGCTGAGGGGAGCAGCGGGCGAGGCAGGTCTGCTGCGCCATATGGGAATCTCCCCGGCTGGGGCATTGAAGTTGCACTGCAGCCGCCGACAGCTCCGCAGAGCTGCACTTAACCCGCTGCACCACCAGGGAGGCCCGACTGTTCAGATCTTTTGCCCATTTTGAAAATTGGGTTGTCTGTTTCCCAGCTGAGTTTTTCGAACTCTTTCTGCATCCTGGAGGCAGATGACTTGTTGGTGTGTCTTGTCTTCTCATCTATGAAGCGTCTTTTACAGAGCAGAGACCCGAACTTTTGATTAGGTTGAGTTTATCACTATTTTCCATTGTGGATTCTGCTTTTGGTATCCAAGAAGTTTGTTGAATCCAAGACCACACCAGGAGCCTCTGCAGGGTTCTGTTTTCTGTCTCTGATGTATCTTTTAACACTGCGTGTGATGCACACGCCTGGATGCGGCCAACCACTTCTAAGTGACATTCCCAAGCGGCATTACACTTAGAGTCGTGCGGCATCTCACCATTCTCCTCCACCTGCATCTGGGACTCTGTGCCCCCTGAGCAACTACTGTCCCCTCAGTCCCTGGCAACCACCACCCTCCCTTGTCTCGATCTTCACTGCTCTATTGACCTCAGGCGAGCCGAATCACATCTGTCTTATTGCGACTGGCTTATCTCACTCAGGCTCATCTGTGAAGTAGCATCTGCCACTTTCTTCTTTTTTAAAGGCTGCATAATATTCCACTTCAAGGACAGACCGCACTGTGCTCATTCATTCATTCATTAGTGGATGCCTGTGTTGCTTCCATGTTTTAGCCATTGTGAATGATGCTGCTATGAACACTGATGTGCAATTCTTTCTTTGAGATCTTGCTTTTGGTTCTTTTGGGTGAATGCCCAGATGTGGAATTGCTGGCCTATTTGGTGATTATATTTTTAATTTCTTTGGGTGCTGCCATAGGGCTTTCCACAGCACATGCCACCTCCCTGCCCTCAGCAGGGTGTCAGGGCCCATATTTTCCCCACATCCTCCCACATTAATTTGCTTTTTTGGTAGCAGCATCTTTCTGAGAGTGAGGGGGTGTCTTGGTGTGGTTCTGATTTGTATTTTCCCAATGATTGGTGATGTGGAACATATTTTCGTGTGCTGTTTGCACATCTTCTGTGGAGAAATTATTCCTTTGTTCAATTTTGAAAAGGGTTGCTTCTTTGTTGACTCTTAAGAGCTCTCTATATATTCTGACATTAGTCCCTACCTAGGTGATTTGCAAACATTTTCTCGCATTCTGTGGGTTTTTACTCTGATTACTCTTTTAATGTGCCAATTTTTTTTTTGTTCAAGGTGGGGTACAGGCCAGAGGCGGGGGGCGGCGAGAGGGTTCACCAGAGACAGAGTGGGGAGCAGAACAGGCAGATCAGAAATACACTGCTGAGGGGAGCAGCAGGCGAGGCAGGAGAGGTCTGCCGCACCATGTGGGACTCTCCCCGGCTGGGCGTCGAAGCCGCATCGCACGCCGCCGACAGCTCCACAGTGCAGCGCTCAACCGCTGCGCCATCAGGGAGGCCCTAATGTGCCAACTTTAAAAGTTGTCTTCATGTCTAATTTGTCTGTACCTTTGGAGTCACATCCAAGAAATTATTGTAAAATCCAGTGGCAAGAAACTTTTGTGCTATGTTTTTTCTTTTAAGAGTTTTGTCTTACCATTAAGTCTTTAGTTCATTTTGAATTTATTTCTGCACGGGTGCAAGGCCAGAACTCAGTGTTTTCCTCCTATGCCTGGATATTTACTTGCCCGGCACTATGTGTGAACACTATTCTTTGTTTCTCAACTGAATTTCCTCTTCACCTTTGTCAAAAATCAATTAATCATACATGTGCAAGTCTATTTCTGGACTTTCTATTCTGTACAATTGGCCTAATTACCTTGACACCAATATCACACGGTCTTGAATACTATAGTTTTATAATGAATCTGGAATAAAATAGCTTAAGTCTGCCAACTTTGTTTTTCTTTTTTAAGGTTGTTCTTTCCATTTCCACATGAATTTTAGAATCAGAGCCTCTCCACATGCCCACGCCTCCTGGAATCTTTATGATCACACTGAATCAATAGATCAACGTGACATATTAGTAGTATCAAGTCTTCTATTCAGGGGTATTTATTCCTCCATTAATTTAGGTGTTAATTTTACATAGCAATATTTTGAGGTTTTCAGTATACCTGTCTTGAACATTTTGATTTATACATAAGAAATACAACTGATTTCTGTATATTGAGCTTATTTTCTGCAACCTTTCTAAACTTACTACTTCACAGCAACATTTAAAACAGGTGTCACAGGATTTTCCACACAATCACACTGTGAATAAAGCTTGTTTTACTTCTTCCTTTCAATCAGGATGCCCGAGGTTGAGTGTAAGTCCTGAGGATGGACACTCTTGCTTTGTTCCCCATCTGGGGTGTTGCATCCTTTCACCACCACATATGTTGCTTACAGGAGGCTTTTCCTAAATGTCCTTTGTCAGGATGAACAAGTTCTGTTCTATACATATTTGTGATTTTTTTTAAAAATCAGGAATGGATATTGGATTGTCCCAAATGCTGTTTCTGCATCTACTGAGATGATCTACTCTGTAAATTGCTGATTTTCAAATGTTAAGCTAATCCTGAATCGCTAGAACAAACTACACCTGGTCATTACGCATTAGCCCTTTGAACATATTTCTAGATTTGACAGCTAAAATTGTGTTAAGAAAACTTACCTCTGTCTTGATGAGTGGCATCGGTTTGTTGTTTTCCTTTCTTATATACCTTTATAGGGTCTCAATATCAGAGTGATGCTAACTGCATAGCATGAACTGGGAAGTAGCCCCTCTAATTTTCTTGAAATGTTTATGTATAATCACTATTATTCTTTCTTGACTACTTGGTAGAGTTCACCAGAGAGGCTAGATGGGCCTGAAATTTTCTTTATGGGGAAGTTTTGATGATGTACTCAATTTCGTGAATAGCTACCAAGGCTATTCATTTTCTCTCTCTCTGAATGAGCTATGCTAGTTTGCATTTTTCAAGGAATTTACTTCATCTAAGTTGTTGAATGTATTGGCATAAAGATATTCAGAAAATTCACTGGTTGTCTTTTAACATGACTGATCTATGGTGACGTATCTTTTTCAACTCCTGACACTGGTCATTAGTGTTGTCATTGTCTTTTTTGTCTTAATCAGTTTGGCCAGAAGTTTATCAATGTAATGGCTTTTCTCAAAGAACCAGTTTTTGGTTTCATTGATTTTTCTCCTTTTTATCTTGTTTTCTATTTTATTCATTTCTGCTCTGCTCTTTATTTCCTCTCTTCCGCCTATTTCATGCTCCCGTTATTTTCTTTTTTCAGTTTCTTAGCTGGCTTCTTTCTTTTAAAATAGAGACATATAATGTATAAATTCCTCTTTATGTACTGCCCTAGTACCACAAACTGATCTATCTTCATTCAGTTAAAAACATTTTCTAATTTCCTTTTCAGTTTTTACTTTGAAATATAGTTATTTAGAAAGGTGTCAGCTTCCAAATATTTGGGGATTTTCCTAATTTTTCTGTTATTTCTAATTTAAATCCATTGTGGTCAGAGTGCACATTTTATATGACTTGATTGCATTTACATTTATTGAGACTTGTTTATGACTCAGAAGATGAGCTGTCTTGGTAACTGTGTGCATTTGAAAAGAACACCCAGTCTCCTGCTCTTTGGTGTGGTGTCTAGAAATGTCAGCGAGGTTCGAGCTGGCTCACCGTGAACAAGTCTTCCGTGGACTTACTCATTTCCTGTTTACTCGTTCCATCAATGACTGAGAATCGCTGCAGCCTGGCTATCATTGCAAATTGATTTCTCCTTGAAGTTCTAATGGTTTTGTTTCATGCACTTTAAAACTCTGCTAGTAAGTGCAGGCATTTGGGGCTCCTGCCCTCTTCAGCGGTCACATTATGAAATGACTGTGTCTACTGACAATATTCTCTGCTCTGAAATCTACTTTATCTAATATAGAGAGAACGACTCTGGCTTTTTAGAAAAATTATGCTGGCGTGGTATTTTCTTCCAACCTTTTCTTTTTAAATCCATCTGTGTCTTGAAAGTTAGTTTCTTATGGCAGCAGCAGATAGTTGGATTTGCATTTTTTTTTAAAGATTTATTTATTTATATACACAAGCTGGGGTACAGGCCAGAGGCATGGGGTGGCGAGAGGGTTCACCAGAGACAGAGTGGGGAGCAGAACAGGCAGATCAGAAATACACTGCTGAGGGGAGCAGTAGGCGAGGCAGGAGAGGTCTGCCGCACCATGTGGGATTCTCGCCCGACTGGACGTTGAACTCTCATTGCGTGCTGCCGACAGCTCCATAGCGCAGCGCTCAACCGCTGCGCCACCAGGGAGGCCCTGGATTTGCATTTTTATCCAATCTAACACAATTGGCATTTTAATTCGTGGTAGATCATTTACGTTTAGTGTAATGGTTGATATAGCTGCGCTCACATCAGCCAACTTACTACATGTTCTCTATTTTTTCCTATCTGTTCTTTGTTCCTCTTTTTCCCCCGTCTTCTTTTGGATTCATTTTCATTATATCCTCTGTGCTGGTTCCTGAGCTCTAAGTGCTGTTTTATTGTGGGGACCATTTAGGGCTTACAGGAGCATCTCCCATCTGCTGTACCTTGTCTCCTGGGATGGCATGTCATATTTCAGGGACTCTGAGTGGGCAGTACAACAGCACATATTTGGATTTTTTCTCTCCCAGTCTTTTTGTTGTTGTCACACATTTTTTTCTCCATGTTATAACATTCATAGCACATTTAAAATATATTTGCTGGTAGTGCAATGGGTTAAGTGCACCACTGTGGAGCTGTCGGCAGCTGTGGTGTGAGTTCGATGCCCAGCTGGGGAGCTTCCCACATGGCACAGCAGACCTCTCCAGCCTCGCCCACTGCTCCCCTCAGCAGTGTATTTCAGTTGATCTGCCTGTTCTGCTCCCCACTCTGTCTCTGGTGAGTCCTCTCACCACCCCATGCCTCTGGCCTGCAGCCCAGCTTGTATGCAGAAATAAATAAACCTTTAAAAAAATTAATTTGCTGTAAAGAGTAATCTTTTAAAGAGACAGGAAGTAACGCCCCATATTTATAATTACGCAGATAGTTACCATGTCCTCTATTTTCCCCACCTGCCTCATTCTTCAGAAACTCTTGCTACCCATCGATTAGGCTGCGTGACGTCGCCTCCGTGGCTGACGCTCTGGAACATGCTGATGTTCCAATCTTTTTCAGTCTTCTGTACTCGAGCGGTTCATTTTTGGGACATGTCTATTGCCATGTTGCAAGTTCACTAAGCGGCTGCAGCGCTGGTCCATCAGTCCCGCCCAGGACATTCTCGCCTCAGCCCTGGAAGGAGTCCTCTCCGGTTTGATTGGGTCTTTGAACCACTTTCCACACCTCTGCTTAACACCGTCTGTCTTCTAGCTTCTTAAGCATACAGTTTTAATAATGGTTTCAAAGGTACCTAATTCCCTATTTTCTGTGGCTCAGAAATAACCATGAAATAGAGGAATCGATCGGCTGTTAAACGAGGTATTATTGCAGCAGTTCCTAAGAGTGCAGTGATGTGCTAAAGAGGAAAACGAGTGATTCTACAATTCACCGACACATCCACCGTGGCAACTAAACCGTGAACAGCTCATGGTGACACCAACGCTCCTGAAAAGATGTGGCCCTCCCGCAAACTGCAAGAACCCTGGCCCTCTTCACATGCGTCACGCAGCAGACGCACGGCCCACATCGGGCAACAGCTTCATGTCTCGGCGCGCACGGAGCATGCGGACACCCCTGAGCAGCCTTCTCCAGCTCAGAGGACGCGTTTCTCGCCGCGAAGGAAACCTAAGGATTCCAGGCCGAAGACCAGACTTTCATTTCCGAATCCCTGGGCCCTCGTGCTGAGTGTTACCAGCACGGAGGCACGAGGGGACAGCTGAGTGGCCCGGACACCAGCAGCCGAACTAGAGCGGGAGCGTCTTGCTTCGAGGATGAGCGGCGGGAGTTTGTCTTGTCCCTGGCTGTCTGTCTGTCCACTCTCACACCAGCAGCAACACCAGGGAGAACAGGAGCCACGACTTGACGGTATCACTTGTCACCAGCGGCCATGGTCATCGCAGCCCGGGCCCCAGGTCTGTGGCTGTCACCGACCAGCTGAGCCGAGCGTGCCCGGAGTCTGCATTTGCTCTTGACGGAGTGTAACTGTACGAGAGAACAGTCATCTTTGGTTACGACTCGAATGGAGACTGATCTGACTCTCGACGAGACCACCTTCTCGGGCCGGTGTCTTGGGCCCGTGCAGCCTCAGTGGCACGTGGCTTGGAGCCTTTTCTCACTGCAGGTGTCCCGAGCCTGTCACTGGGGCACAAAACTAACTTTGTAAGCAAGAGAAGCCATAGGATGGAGTGAGCGGCCGAGAAGCCTGCGTGCCTTGGGACTTCCATTTTTTTTTTTTACGGGTGGGTGCTGGGTGCTGTCACCAGGAGGGTTGCCCTGTAACACAAACCACACCAGAAGCTTCTGCAGGAGCAGGGTTTTAAGTTCGGTGCATGGGTGAGCTCCAATGCCAGGGCCGGTGCCCCTGGAGAACACTCACTTTAACATGAGTGCTGAAAAGTGAAATCTTACCTTCATGGGTGCATTTCACTGGGAGAATGGCGGCGGCGAGGGCAGCGGGGACACCTGAGGCAACCAGGGACAGAGCTGCGGGGGCAGCGGGCAGGGGAGGGGAGACGCTCTCAGCCCCCCTGAGCGCCAGGTCTGTGCAGACAGGCGGGAGCCCGGCGTGCATCGGGGGCCTCTTGCTCCCGGCTCCTCCAGGACCCGGTGCTCACCCTGTGGCTCCACCCGCTGACGTTGGTGTTTGTGGCTGAACGTGTGAAAGTGAGTTATTTGCTGCACGGCTTGGCGGGGCCCTTTTCTGATGGGTGGGCACGTACACAGTGGCCCATCACGCGATCTTTTTAGGTGGCGATGCCCTTGGATGGGGCACTTGTTTTGCGCATGTGTGAACAGCTAACAGCAAGCAAGTCAGGCCTCCTTGCCAAAGACTCACTGTGACTTTCTGATTAAACTGCACAGGGTGCAGGGCGAGCATGTGGGCAGAGAAAGCAATGGGCGAGGGATGGGGCTTCGCATTTTGCCCTCGTACGTGGCAGTGACAGGGCAAACTACCAGCCTCACAGACAGGGTCTCACCTCGTCCTCAGCAAGTCGAGAGGATGGTGTTCTCATCAGAGGTGACAGCGCGGCTCAGAGAAGCTGAGTGTGGTTCCTGGGGTCGCACAGGTGCGGGGCTTGAGTCCCATCACACCCCCGATCTTCATCAATGAACTGCTGGATGGAGTGACCGTCTCCCCTTTTTGGGTCCCAATTCCCTTCGCATTCAAGTCCATTTTCAGCCCCCGAGGTGGGTGTGACTCACCACGCGTAGCTGAGCTGTGTGCCAGGGCCACAGAGGGTGTCTCCCCCGGGAACACGTCTTAGGGCCAGCGACACGCTGTTGAGAGACGGGCGTGGGTGACGGTCGCCTGGGCCCGCTCGGCTGGGCTGGCGCAGGTGGCTGTTTGTTCCCGCTTCTTTGACCGCTGCGAGGGGACCGTGAGGCCGGGCCGGCTGCCTGCAGCCTGAAGGGCAGGAGCCCTAGGCGTGGGGCCGGCTCAGAGCAGGGCCGGCTGCACCTCCACCCCCGCAAAGACTGCAGCCCACAGAGGCAACGCCGTGCTTCCTGCAACAGAATGAAAGGGAGTGTGAAAGCAAAGGCCCGAGACTCAAGAACGTAAAGGTTCTGAAAGTGTTGGCCGGTGATGACCGGCTGCGCCATCAGCCCCCAGAGCCCCTGCCAGCCGAGGCCGGTGACGGACACGCAGCGCCCGCCCGCCCGCCCTGCTCCTCACTCCTGCAGGGGCGTTTTGGGGTAAGACGAGCCAGGGCTGGGGCGGGAGGGGCTCCAGCGAAGCAGCTGGCTGCTTTCCCTGCAGGGATGGAAACTGGGGGCCCCAGGGGATGCAGATGGTCCTTCCCTTGGGGCTAGCCCTGCATCCCCAGTGTCAGATAAGGGGGACTCAGCATTGACCTGCCATGAGCCTCGGATTAGCTCTGGCTAGGAAGAAAACCTGGGGGCATGTGCCTGGGGTGGGGGCACCAGCTCAGTCTACTGGGTACCTTTGAGATGCCCAGGGACCCTGCCAGGCCTGTTCCACATGCCAGGCATGCCTGCTGGGCCAGATGGCACGTGGTGGGCCTCAGAGGGAAGCCCAGGCCTCTGCTCTTCATCACTGGGGCATGGCCGGCTGTGCCAGTCCCAAGCAGGCACCTGCTGGGACAATGAGGGCCACTGGGCAGGCGGGGGCTCCATTCCCAGCGGAGAGCACCGCAGAGCCTGGCTCGACACTGCTGTGGCCGCGAGCAGCCTTGCCCCCACACGCTTCTTGCCCGTAGGACCTGACTTCTTTCCCGGAAGCCATCTGGGGACGTTTACCCGACAGCCCCTGACTTCTGTCTTGGCATTGTCGGGGCTGAGGACAGACAAGGCCGACACAGCCCTGCCTGCAAGGAGCTGACCTTGGGGACAGCAGGGGACAGATGAGAGGACGCGAGTGAAGAACGACAGACTCAACTGTGCTGTCTGCCTCCACGCAGCGCTGCAGCCCCGAGCTGGGCTCCGGGCAGGCGGGGGCCGAGGAGCCGGGGCAGGCACACTCATGCTGAGCACTGCGGGAGGAGCGGTGGTGGGGGCAGCCCGCGGCGGGGAGCTCTGCATGCCCACGCACGCGGTGCAGTTGCGTGTCTGAATGGATGGGTGGGTGGAAGAGCCTGAGGGCAGGAGGGAAATGGGACAAGTGAGGAGCAGCGAGTGCGGAGGGCCCTGAGAGTAAGTGGAGCGCCAGCAGGAGGGGGCCGGTGAGGCGGGAGGAGCCAGAGCTCCAGCCTGGTGCAGACCAACCCCAGGTAGGAAGCGAACCCATTGCTGTCCTCACCGCCAGGACCAGCTGGGCAGCAAGCGGAGGTGGGGTGCTGGAGAGCGGACTCCACTCGCGGAGCGGGCCGCTGGGGCTCCTGCCAGCCACCCCCGCACAAAGGGTCTTTCTCTGCAGCTGGCCACTCGGGGCCCAAAGCCATGCGGAGACTCTCCGGCGGGCTGCGGAATGGCCGGGGTTCTATTTATAAGCGGATGGGGCGAAACAATGGAGCCGCTGCCGCCTCAGGGGCTCTGTGTCTTGACCTGTGGGCCCTGCAGAGCCTCAGGGTCAGAGCCCCAGGAGCCGCAGAGGAAGGCGGGGATCAGACAGCTGCAGGCCGGGCCAGCTGCTTCCTCCAGGGCCTCGTCACCTCTGCCAGAAAGCGCTGGTCAGCACCTGCGGGTGGGGTGCCCCCGGGAGCCAAGCAGGCGTCGCCTCTCCCCCTTTCCCCCCCTCCCCTCCCGTCAGTGTAGACTGAGGTCACCACAGGCAAGGCCGGGCCATCAGGACAGGGGCAAGCGACCACACTCGGCAGACCGTGTCTGGGGCCCGTGCCCAAGGTCTACTGGTTTCCATGGGCTGGCGCCGGTGGGCCTGTGGTCTGGGCTCGGCTGCATTCCTGGCACGAGCAGGGGGGCGCTGCCTTTCAAATGAGTGAGGGTATCAGAGAGACAATCCGCGAGAGCCCCGCCCGCACCTCGCAGAGGGCAGGGCCCAGAGCCCGGGGTCTGGGCGGAGACAGGGCGGGCCACTCACTCCCTCTTGGCCTCACGTCCTCTGGAGACTGGCTCCCGTCTGCTCATGAGCCGTCAGTGAGACGCGCGGGATGGGAGACGCCTGCTCGGACAGGCCTGGGCACGCAGGCCTTCGGTCAGTGACCCGGCTGCAGTTAAACGGGGAGGCAGCCAGCGGTAGCATGGCATGCAGGGAGGGCGCCGCTCCCGCCCAGCCACCCTACGAGGCACCTCCCAGGGCTGCTGAGGCATCTGGCTCCCACAGAGACCCCTGGGACAACAGGACTTGGGAGATCTCATCGCACTTATCTGCCAAGCACACTTGCCTATTAAAGGTGCAAAATCTGCTGAATGTTGCTCTGTCCATTCTTTCCCCAAGCTGTGGGCACTGCAGGCAGGCGGAGGCTTTCCTTAGGGAGCGCTGGGAGGACAGAAGTTTGGGAGTGAGTCTCAGGCCGATCACTTTTCCACATGTAAGTGAGGAAGGAACAGCTAGGAAGAGAGGAGGAGGGGGCGGAGAGGAGGCAGAGGGGAGGGGTGGGAGGGAGCGGGGAAGGGGGAAGGTGGTCCGGGACGGTGTGGGCCCCTGTGGGGGGCGCCCAGGAGGCCCTGTGAGCGGGAGGGCCCGCACTTGGCAGCACCATGGGTGACCTGAGAGCTGATGGGCCAAGGCCCTGCTCCTCCCGGCCTGTGGTCACGAAGGGCGGTGGCCAGTAGGGACAGCGGGGGCCCCTGGGCGAGGGGAGAGGTAGGGGCAGGCACTTGACCAGGAGACCCCGGGGTTCGGAACTGGCGGGGCCCGCCTGTCTTTGTGCCTTCTTGAGCCCACTTCCGAAGAGCAGCGGAAGTCTCAGGAGGATGTCAGAAGACCCTCCCCTGGGTGACTGGACAGCGGACACGCCCTGGGGAGTCGTCTCTTTCAGGCGCCGCTGCCGGGGGAAATCCCTCACAAGGAGAGGGTCGAGATGGGGCTCACAGGCCGCTGCGACATCTTGGTCCACGTCGGGCACCCCCAGGGGGCTGAGGGCCCAAGCCCGCTCTGGGAATCACCCGCACGTGGAAGTTGAGAGCCAAGCTCAAACTATGAAAATTAAAACCACAGATTAAAATTAGTTTTGCTAACGAGGGTTGCTCTGAGGAGGGAGCCGGCAGCCGGGGGAAGAGCTTTAGGGGCGCGGGCTCCACCGTCACAGCTGCCCTGCCAGCTGGTGCCAGCCGGCGTCGAAGGCCCGGCTGCCCGAGGGCCAAGCCCTGACGCCAGAGGCCAAAGGCCCCTTTCGGTCACAGTTGGGGGTGGCGTGTCCATGCCCTTTCTGACGTCTGGAACCCGACCTAGAAACTACTCTGGAGGCTGCCAGGCACAGCAGTGCTGTGGGTGTGTCAGGAGGGGCGCCCGGAGGTCAGCACGGGGCCACGCACTCTGGGGCGGGGGGTTCTGCAGCCGCACAGAGGGGCCAGGGGCCTGCACCGCTGCCCACTTTGTCGCTTGGGTGCTTCCAGTCCCTGGGGAATCTGCTTCGGGGCCTGTGACTGTGAGGCCCTCCAAAGCCCTGCTCTGAACGTGACATCTGTCTGGGAAAGCAAAACACAGCCCTGCTCATCACCGCCTCCCCCTGGCCCGCCTGTCCTGGCGACTTGAGTGGAGAAGCCAGGTGGGCCGCTTGCACTGCCCGCAGCAGGTGCCCTGCCTGGGCTGGGGGGCCCTCTCCCCGGGCACTGCCCCCGCCTCAGCTCTTGGTCCCCGCTCTGAAGAGGCTCCTGCCCGCCCCTTCTCCCCGGGCAGGCTGGAGCCAGGGTGCGTCCCAGCCCGCATCCCGGGAGCTTGGGTTTCAGGGGCTGCACGCGGGCTGTGCCGAGATGACCCCTGCACCCCCTGGTGTAACTGATCCCAAAAAAGGAGCGCGGAGAGGCCCTGCGCCAGCAACGTGTTCCTGTGGGCGGCGGTGCTATCTGGCCGCGCACAGCTGATAGGGAGTCACATGCCACAGCCACCGCCAGGCAGGGGCAGCGCAGAGGATTCAGGTCAAAGGCTCAGGCCAAACCAGCTTCTATTTATAAAGAGGAGCGTAGAGGGGGACGCACAGGCAGGAGGGGGCTTGCAGGATGCCATGCCAGGCAGCGGCTGGCTCCTGTCACTCGGTCACGCTGCAGCCTCTGAGGCGGCGGCCTCCGCCCAGTCTGCCCACCAGAACTCAGCTCCTGTCTGTCTCGAGATGGGCCTGTGCACAGGCTGAGCCGAGCACGCCTGGGAGGCACACCCGTGTGGGGCGGGCAGGGGCCTTGGGGCCTGTCCCCTGCGCCACAGCTGAGGGGGGAGACAGGCTCCTCAGTTCCGTGAAGACCGAAAAGAGCACGGTCCATCTTAAAGCCCAGCTCCCCAAAGAGGTGGGCGCTCTAGGGGTGGAAGCAGGGACAGACGCTCACCAGCCGGAGCCTGGGCCCGCGGCGCTCCCTGCTGGTGCCCCCCCCTCCCCGCTGCGGGGCCCCAGGCACACTTAAGGCCTGCTGGGCCAGACTCTGCGGTTCGGGGGCTCCAGTCTGCACACCCGCAGAGCTGGGACCCACGGAGCAGGAAGTGGGGCTGGGGGGCCCTGGGCCCACCTTCCCTAACGCCCTGGCTCCAACAGAAAATCACATCACATGGAAAACTTTTATTAAAACCTTGTCAAGCACGCCCTTCGTAGGTCGAACTACACAACTGCCGCGTCCAGCCCTCCCCCACGTGACGGCGCCCTGGCCCACGGTGTCTGAGGCCACGGGCTGACTCCACTCCGACGCGAGCCCATGCTTCATGGCCAGGCCCATCTAGGATCACAGGCCAAGAGAGAAAACACGCCCAGGAGGAGACAGAGGAGCAGCAAGTCCGAAGCTGTGCTCGCCCCCCACCCACCACGGTCCTGGGTGGCAGCAGCGTCTCCTCGGCCCAGCCCGGGCGACCCAGGAGTGCATAGCCGGGGGGCTCATTGCTGTCCCCGTCGCCGCTGGAGACCCACGGCCAGGTCGCGGCCACTGCGCACCTCCCGGGACAACCCGAGAAGGTGGCGCCGCCTCTACTGAGCCCCGGCTGCCGCCGTCGCCGAGAGTCTCTGCCCCCACTCAGCCCCATGTGGCACCTGGAGGGTCCTTGCACCAAACGCGAAGGGTCGGCGGGAGAAGACACCACGTCGTGGCCTTGAGCAGGGGGCTGCCAGCGCGACCCGCCTTGTGCGGTGCCCCGCCCAAGACGCGAGCCAGGACGCGGGCAGGGAGGAGGCCCCTCCCGCCTGGCCTGCAGCTTGGGCGGTCACTCGGAGCCGGGAACCACCTGCACACGTGCTGTGCGGAACAGACCCGAGTTTAATAGCGGGGAGGGGGCGCCGCCGCACAAAACGTGAGCCCACAGCCGGCAGCGTGACGCATCTGCGGGCTTTGGTTTCTGCTGTCTCTCTGGGGTGTCTCGGGAGCTCGTCGTCCCGAGGGCTGCGCGGGCCGCTGTGCAGGGGTGCGGGGACCTCAGCAGCCACAGGCGCGAGGGGACACCGCCACCTCCTCAGCTTCTCCAGCCGCTGAAGCCCTGGACAGACCTGCAAGGAAGCGCCGAGAGGCCAGTCAGTGCCCCCCGCGGCGGAGCAAAGGCCTCCCACCCAAGTTCACGACTGAACTTCAGCGTAGGGCAAGTCCACACAGAAGCACAGAGGGAGGGTCACAGCTGGGGCTGGGACGGACCTGGAGACACTCAAGGAACGGGAAGGAGAGGCGCTCTCAGGGCCACCTCAGTCTCTCGCCAGAGGCACAGCCCTCTCCCCAGGCCAGGCCCTCTAGCAGGTCAGGCCCTGCACCTCCTGCCCTGTTCTCAGGGCCCAGCTGTCCGCAAAGCCCCAAACTGCTGCTGACCCCCCACGCTTCCAGGAGCAGCTTTCAGAACAGGGAAAACGGATGCGAAGCGCACACAGAAACAAGGAGCCGGCAGCACATCTCCTCCCCGCCCTGTCCAACGCCTCAGGAGCAGACGGGTACTTACGAGCTGGAGGAGCCGAAGCTGAATCCTGAAAAGGACAAAGAGGGCGAGGTCAGTGTGCACGCGGGTGGGGACGCGAAGCCCAGAGCAGCGGGCCCTCCCTGAACGCACACGGGGGCGCTCAGACCCCCGGACAAGGCAGGGAGACCCTCCCCCAGAGTCTGAGCCATTCGCTTGCCCTTCCAGGCCCCGCGGCAGCTGGTCTCCACCCTGCCCCTTGGCCGCCTCCTCTCGAGGCCGGAGCGCGATGCAGGCTCGGCCTGCTCCGCCACTCTCTGTGGGGGCAAGGCAGCCCCCGAAGCTGTTTCTTCGGGTGTAGAGCTGTCACGAGCCTGACTCCGCCTCAGGAGTGCCATCAGGACACAGCCAGACCACGCCACCCTCCTGCCTGAGGGTCAGCGTGTCAAACCACCACAAGGTCCACTGGCTTGGATGGTCCAACCAAGGCCTAGCAAGAAGCCCCTTATTTGGCTCCTCAAGCCTCATGAGAAAACCAAGTCAGTCGCTTCCTTATTTGGGAAGTGGCACAGTGTTACGAGTCTAATTAAAACCTACAAAGAACATTTTGTTTTCCAACCACTTTCGGCTTTTAAAATGCCGAGCTGAGTAGTCAGGTACGAGCCCCTTGTTTGCTGTGGGGGAGGCGTTTATGGAGAAGGCGGAAGGGACACATGGGGAAGAAGGTGGGCACCCACCTGCTCCTCCCGAGCCGAAGCCGGAGAACCCCCCGCTCTGCGTCCCGAAGCCCGAGGTCTGCTGGGACAGCGATCCAAAGGTCGGCGCGTTCTGACTGGCCAAGGTGCCGAAGGAGGTGGTGCTGCTGCTGCTCCCAAACCTGGTTCGGGCAGAACCGGACCCTCAGTGGGGCGCCCCGCCCTGCTCAGGCCTCGCGGGGGACAAGCGGGTATAAACCAGCAGCCTCTCGGAGAGGACAGGTTTGAGCCCAGAGCAAACCCGCACCTCAGTTTTGGGAAAAAAGAAGGTAGCAGCCACGCCAGCAAGAAGCCCCAGCGCGCTGGTCTCCACGCCTGCCTGGAAGGCCAGCCCCCTGGGGAGAGCAGCACGCGCCTCTCGCTGTCTGCACTAGTCCCCCCACTATTCCACTTCTCATTTACAAACCGAGCCTTCCACCTCCCTGTTCACGCCTCTCTGGGGCTCGGCCCATTTACTGTGACAACGAGGGGAGGCGTGCCGCTCACTGGTCTTCCCCAAGGGTCCCGCTGGCCCCGCCAACAAGCCGTGGGGAAGCCCCAGATGCAGCGGGCCCGGGCCCGGCCTCCTGGCCAGGGGGCAGGAAGAGGCACTTCCAGAGGCTTCACGCCAGCGCTGGTGCTCGTCTGCCCCTTGCTCCCAAGTGGGGGCTCCCAGTCAGTCCAGGTGTGTGTGAAGAGCCTCCCCACGGGACCTCACACCTTTCTGAGAGGAAAACAGCTGGTCTCAAGCAGAATCTCAAGATTCCAGTCACCCAAGAGCCTGCCACTACTTGGCCACACTCCCTGCTGGAGACCCTGGCTGTGGGAACCTGGCAGGAATGTGGGTTTACGTGGGTCCCAACTCTCCTTAAAATGTTTTCCTCGACTTTATAAAGTTTCCTGGAGAGAAATGAAAAGACCCAGCAGTCTCGACGTGAAGCCCAGGAAGCCACACGACTCGCCAGCACCTTCCCTGGCGGTAGGAGGCTGAGACAGAGCAGACTTCAGCTTGCTCGCAAGATCAAGTCACCAGCGCCTCATCGAGACTCATCCCAAGCTCCTAAGCAAGCCCCAAAAGTCCCCGGGCCCTGAATCTTCCGTCTCACGCGCCCCGAGCCAGCGCTGCGGGCATGAGGGCGGTGAGACGCTGACCCCAGAGCCGCCACCTGCCCTGAGCGAGCACTTTGGAGGCAGTGCAGAGGCTGACGGGGATGTGGTGACGGCTTTGCACCCTGGGGTTCTGACAAGCAGACGGAATTTCTGAGGCTGAGAGCAAGCCCCTCTTACGGCATCTTCCAGCTAGGCTGTGCCAGGCAGAGGCCAGCTGGGCTGTCAGACCTTGAGCATGGGCAGAGGCCAGAGTGGCTGCCGGGCACACCACCACTCCGGGGCCCAGAGTGGAGCAGGGGACACAGGGAGTTGTGTGCTCGGGGACAGTGGGGCTCCTGCACAACCCCCCCGAGAGGCAAGAACCGGGGAACACCACCCATCCAGAACTTCCTCAGAGACGCCCTCCTGAGGAGCAACGCCGGCTGGGAAGGCTCCAGGCAGGGCTCCCCTTCCTCGTGAGGGGCAGTGAAGTGCCAGGTCCGCCCACACACCCCACCGTCCTGCCCTGGGAGACACGTCTCTCCAGATAGGGCATGCATGGGGAGCTGATTTCTGGGTGTTTGCTGATTCCGGGGTAGGGGCCCTGAGTCGAGTCAGAGCAGGAAAACGGAAGGTGTTTCTCTTCAGACCAAGAGCCCGGGCCCGCGCTGCTGGCAGCCTGGGCTGGGGGTGTCCTGAGGCCCCCGCCCCGGTGGCTTACCCGAATCCTCCTGCGCTGGCAGCTGCAGTACCCTCTCCGAACACTTTGCCTCCCGTCGAGCCCAGAGGGCTTGTAAAGGCTGGGGCTGAACCGAATGCTGGCACCCCTCCAAACCCAGGGGATCCCCCAAAAGTAGGAGGGCTGCCAAACACTGGAGCAGCACCGAAGCCACCTGAGCAAAACAGAGGCAAACAAACAGGGAGAAAGAGAGGACACAGAAAGAGAAGACAGTGAGCAGTGAGAAACGAAATCAAAAGAGGGAGGAAAAAGGGGAAAATGTGTTAGAAATTCAAATGCAAAGAACTGTAACAAAGGATTATACTTTTTCTGTCAGCAAAATCATAATTACAACAAAATCGAAACAAGATACCAAACTGCCCCCACCCGCCCTCCCTGGCCGAAGGCCTGGGGCCCACGCTGGAGAGCTGTGGGGGGCTGGGACCAGCAGCCCTTTGTCTGTCTTTGAGACCCCCAGTCCCTCCCAGGAGCGAGTGGGGCTCGTCAGCTCCAAGTCTGGCAACATCAGCGCTCCCCAGGAGCCAAGCCAGCGGTTGGGATCGCCCCCAGGCCCCCTGTACCGCTTCCGGGCCCTGCGGAGCAGACATCCTTGAGGCGTGTCCTCGAGGCTGCGACCCGGGCTGCTGTGAAGAGACAGGCTGCCCCTCACAGCACGGGCGGGGCTTCCAGCCTGGGGGACACCCGCATTATAAAATTAGAGGTTCCAACCCCCTCTGGGGGAGAATCTGTGAACTGGGTTACAGTGGAGCTGGCGGGAGAGGCAGGTGCTGGCGGGCGGCCAGGGCTTTTTATTTATTTAAAGCCCCCGGCTTGCCCAGCTCTCGCGGGGAGCCCAAGGGCCGTCTGCAGGCCGCACCCGCGGCTGGCGGGCACCCGCGGCGGTCAGGCCGGACGCACCCCTGAGCACTCCTCTGCGCCGGCCGGGCGCCCACGGCCCGGGGGCTGCTCAGCTCAGCCTCGGCCCCGAGCAGACACTGCGTGAGCGCGGGGTGCAGTGGGAGGGACGGTGTTTCTGACGGTGGATACGAGAGCAGCCAAGTGAGCCGTTTCCTGCCCGCACCAGCGGTCGCACGGCCGAGAAGCCTTTCGGCAGGGGCACGTGCTGGGGTTAACATTCTGTGTTTTAAAGCCTTGAGTGAAATTCCAAGCCATGATAACAGAGACTGTTGGGTTACAAATCTAACAGGCTGGAAAAAAAGTGCTAAAATCCCTTGCAGTGAATTATTGAAGACAGTCACCGATCTCGTTACACGCTCTTCCCAGACACACAGGCCGTATCTAGTGCCTCAGGCCTCTTGCGGAAGGTGAGTGAAAAATGAGAAGTCACAATGACAGAAAGCCAACTGGCCAGGCGGGGAGGCGGCCACGTACACACGCGGCCCCAGATGACAGTCACGGCTGAAGGACACAGGCAGGAGTGGCCGCCGGGGCCGGCGTCTTTGGAGAAGGGGAACTCACTTCCGAGGTGGGGTGGGGTCTGACTTTATTAGGTGCCCCGTTTTCATGATTTTCTTCTTTAGGAGAAAAAGAAGCGGCCCAGCAGTCAGTGCCCACCGCGGCCGCTCCCACTCCCCGCTCCCAGGCGAGGAGGCCGGGCCTCAGGATGTGGCGCATGCGTGTGGGTTAGGAGGGGGCGGGATCTGAGCGACGCAGAAGACCCAGTCACCCACCCAAAGGCCTCCTGCTGCCGCCCTCCACCCCACCAGACCCGAGAGCTCCTGCCTCGGAGCAATGGGGCGAGCTGCAGGATGGGGACGGCAGCGGGGTCAACCCCAGGCCCATCTCCTGCCTGCCCCCCAAGCAGCCTCCGGCAGCAGCATTCTCCAAAGCAGGGAGGGCAACACGCCAGGGCTTTGCACACTCCCCCAAACCATCAGCCTAAAAATCTCTTAAAGCAAAAGGGGGTCACGCAGGTGGCTGGGGCGCCCGGTTGCCCTGCAGGAAGGCTGACCCTCACCTGGAGCGCCCACTCTCCAGCCGGGGGGGGGGGGAGAGCGCTAATCAAGGACGAGGGGTGTCGTGAGCACAGTGGCAAAGTCCCGGAAACACCCGGGACAGCTCCTCCCTCTGCCTGCGGCCGGACCTCTGGCTACGCGTCCATGCACCTCAGGGGTTTGGGAGGACGCTGTCTGGGTTGGCGTCCCCAACCTAGGCGGCCTCATGGGGCAAGTACTTGAATGGGAAAAATACTCTGAAATGTGGGAGGGCAGATTTTCCCTCTGACTAAAAAATGTAAGGGTCAGAGTCTCCAATTAATTGGGGAGGAGCCCAGGATAAGGAACAACACATAAGAAAAACACATGAGTCAAACGATCACATTCCTTAAAGTCTCGATGATTCACAAACTAACGCTTCCCAGCCATGTACTACGCCGCGACAGCAGGGCCTCGCGTCTGAGCCATGCACCGGGCGGAGTGGTGGGCTGGACGGGGGCGGCAACACCCCTTCCCCCTTTTGGGAAGAGCACTGAAGCCAGCGGCCAAAGACCGGCCCACATGCAGGCCTGTGCACGCCACAGCCATTGAGGGTCTACAGGTGGGATTCACCGCTCACCTGGGGGGAGAGCTCAGGCAGCGTTCTCCTGTGATGCGCATCGACTCCAAGCCTCCCCTCAGGAGAAGTCTCCTGCCTGCTTCCCTGCTGGGGCTGCTTTCTCGGCAAGCACCCTCCCTCCAGCTATGACGCACAGAGCTTCTTTCCGTACAACCTTTCGCTCGGGGGCCGAGACGCAGACCCACCACAGAGCCCAGGCCCGACCGAGGAGAGGGCAGATGTGAGGGTAAAAAGGAGGCATGCTCTTGACTCTAGACACACATCGTTCTCTGAAATCTCCAGCTGTAAAATGCGTGGGGGCGCACACAAAGACAGCTGAGGAGCCCGCTGAAGTAGCCAGGGCGCTAGCGAAGGAAGTGCTGTGGCCCGTGCGGGGAACCGCACCCCCTGACCTCTCCTGATGACGTGGATGAGGGAAAACCAGTTCCTGACAGAGGCCCTGTCTGTCTGGGGCCCACACGTGCCCCCAGGTGTGCATGAGTGCACACCTGAAGTTGTGCGTGTGCGGCTCACTGCAGTCTGAGCTAACTGCGCTAGCGCGCGTGCACGTGTGAGTGAGTGAGTGTGTGTGTTCGCAGCCTGCGACGGAAGGGCATCCTGTCCAGGGTGGGGTCCCTTCAGCTGTCAGAATAGACCCTCGCTCCCCGAGACCTTGGACTGGAATAAGCGGGTTAGAAAATGGATGACCAAACGTGCTCTGGATGCCCAGGTAGAAGTCTGGGCGTGTTCTGGGACTGGAAATCCGCATTACGGGTTTGCCTCATTCACACCCATCGACTGCAGTGAAAGTGCTCGCGCAGGAGGGTTCCCTAGAGGTGCAGTTTCTACGGACCTGACAGCGTTAAGTCAGACTGGCTGGATTCAGCTGTGAAGTTAACGGAGCTGTCTGCGCACATGCACGTGGGAAAGTCATGTTTATGCATTTGATACTCAATTTAAAGTAAAACAAAATGATTCAGGAACGAGGCCCAGATGACAGACTGGAGATTAGAGAGCGCCTCTCTTGCCCCCCCAGCTAGAGGGCACCCGGCCCGTCTGACGCGGGAGGCGTCCTGCTGAGATTCAGCTGTCACGTTCGTCCACGTCCCCTTGGCTGTCTGCCAGTGCTGAATGACGAGCGTTTTCCTGCCCAAGAAGACACTGAGCTCTCCCAGCGCAAAAGCCAGTACTTTTTAACAGGTTTCTGGAAGCCTAGAACAGCACTGGGAACACAGCAGAGGCTCGACAAGTACACGAATAAGCTGGGGGGAGTCACTTCACCCATGTTCCAACCCTACATCTCGAGAACCCCCGAGGCCCCTCCCACAGGCGCCCCCGCAGACGCACGCGCAGCAGTACCTGTCTTGTTGGGAGTGGAGAAGCCGAAGCCTTGGGACGCCACGCTCCCCCCTCCAGAGCTGAAGGTGCCGGCGGGCTTCTGCTCGCCGAAGGACGAGCTGGAGAATCCTCCGAACGTCTTGGCCCCACTGTTTCCGAACAGGTTGGAGGTATCTGAAGAGAAGAAGGACGTGTGAGGAAACTGGCACCTCTCACTCTCAGAACAGAGCGGGGAGAAGCCCAGCCGGGTGTCTGGGAGAAGGGGGGACATGAGTCCAGGACCCGGGGAGCCGAGCTGTAGAGAAATGGACCCTGCCTCTGATTCTCGTGCGTCTTGTTGACAAGGTTTTAGTCATTCTGGCACCAAGACTCAGGCTTTCCTGGCAAAATACGCCCGGCACAGAAGAAAGGGCAGCCAGAGGCCCCAAGGTGCGGCTCCTCTGCAGAAACTCCTCTGACTCCTCGGGGACGGGCCCACCAGCCCGAGAGGGCCGGGCCAGGACGGCCGCCTCACCCCAGACGGTTCCTCAGCTCCACGAGCACCTACGTCCTGTTTCGTCCCACTAGGGAAGAGCAAACAGACCCCAACCAAGTGGGGGCTCCTGGCGCTCTGCTCGTGCGGCCAGGCCGGGCTGCCTGCAGTGCCTCGCCTGCTCCAAGGGCAGAGGAGAGCCAGGGCGGACCTGCTCCTGCCCCTCACGTGTTGGGAGCTGGGAGGCCTGAGGCTGTGGGCCCAACAAGTGCTGCAGCGGTTTCATCTTTCTAAGAGGCTCAATGAAGTCTTTGACCTTTAGAAGCTCACCTAAGCGGGTCCCTCCTTCAACTTCACACTCAGTCCCCTCCAGTAACTAAAGGGAAAAAGAAGCCCACTAAGACCCAACATGGGAGAATTGTTTTTGTGGTTGTCACAAGAAACCCGCCAGGCGGCATGTGAGAAACCAGCGCGTGGGGTGACACCGCGGCTGAAATGGTCTGCACCCACCAGACGGCAGGGAGAAGCTATCCTGTGACGGGGTGACGCAGGGCAGAGTAGGAGGCTGAAACGAGCTCCTGGGTGGGCAGCGGGAGCGGACCACCTCCCAAGGGCACACAAGCCTGGGAAGCGTCCCCCAACAGGTGCGCGGGTGAGGCGACAGAGCAGAGAGGCAGTGGAGGGAGTAACTCGCTCTCGGCACCAGCAGCCTGAGGCAGCCTCCCGAGGCTCTCCTCACCGCGACTGCGCCGTGTTTCCAGAACGGCGCTCCCGCCTGCAGTCCAGGCAGCAGGCAGCTTTACCTCAGCACGAGATCCACTTACCTTTCTGGGCACTGGCCTGGCCACCTGACACCAGTGGACAGTTGGGGGGCTTGGAGCTGACGGTGGGGTGGCCACATGCGGGGTGCTACCTGACAGCCCATCGGGGAGCGCACGCGACTGGGGGAGCAGTCTGCGCGTACCCCCAGGGAGCAAGCCGGACGTTATACATGATTTCTCCAATAGGAGGACACTGGACCCTGGAGAGACACTTCTCAACCGCCCCTTGCCCTGGGAACCGCAAGCAGAGAGGACTGCGGTTTTTCACTGAGGGCCAACGAGGCAGCATTCTCAATGGCAAACACGGTCAGTGCAGGAGCAGGGGCTAGGGCTCCTGGAGAAACCCGAAACACAGGTGACACGCCTTCACCGGGACAGTGTCGGGAGGGGCAGAAGCCCGGGAAATGGAGAACGCGCGGAGGCCTTTGGGTTCTCCCCCTTGTGCTCCAAGGCTCCCTGTCTTTAAGTGTGCCAGGGAGCGAGCAAGGCGCTGCCCCCGCTTGGCCTACAACACTGGGAACGAGGGCGCTGCACAGGCGGTGCCCTTCGGTGGACAGGCTGGCTGCACGCAGGCGAAGCGAGGGCCTGGACACAGAGCCTCCGGCTCAGAGACAGCCCACCCCGCCCTTTCTCTGCTCTTCCTCTTGCCACACGCTGGCCACGTCCAGTACCATAGCCCAGAGCAGGCCTGAGTAGAAACCCAGATCCTCTGCACAGACCACAGTGTGCAGACACGTCAGGTGTCGTCGTGGCCCCCGGCAGGCGCAGAGGGAGCTCCGGACGTTGAGACGTTGCCATGAAACCACGTGGCACAAACCGTGTCTCCTCTCTGCTCATGGCCACGAGCGAGCCCCGGGCTCCTCATGGTTGCAAAACCACAGACTAGCACGTGAAAACACGGCAGATGAGCGGGCACCTTGGCTGCTGGCAGAGAAGAGGCATCTTGACGTTTCACTGTTGCAGACGCCTCTTCACGGGCGGACTTGTCTTTGCGGAGCTGTCTGATGACTTCCCCTTGGGGGGTGACGAGGACAGGGGAGCCTGGCTTCTACTCCGCTAGCGCCCCAGGGGCACCCTTGGTCTTTGCCTTGGCAGCAGCACTGGGACACTCCAACACCAGGGCCTGAACCCGTCACAGTAAGTCACGCCGGGCGTCAGCACTCCCACGAGCAGGGCCCGCTGCTCTGCAGGGTCAAGTTCACTGACAGGAGTTCCGCACAACCAAGGAGGGCTTCAAGGAGCATCTGTCCAGGACACGTTCCTAAAGAGCAGCCACAGAGTGAGTGGGCCAACACATTAGCACCAAGCGGCCTCCCTGGCGTCACACGGATAAGGCTTTCGGGCCCGACAGCGACTGTGCTCACACTGGGCCTCACCGGCGTCCACAGGACAAGGCTCCAGGAAGGAGTCGGTCCCTACAGGGAACAGCTCAAGGTGCTGACTTCGAGATGACCCCAAGGGTTCAGCGTGCTCTCTGGCAGAGTCTGGGGAGACAGCGGTGAGGCCCCCACAAGGCGTGAGCTTCTGGGCCCAGGACATGCTGACTCCAAGTGGGGCACGCCCTGCTCTTGTCCTTCTCGGTCACTGTCAGGCTTCGATTACTTCTCAGGCTGAAGTCGACTCAAGGACCAGGCAGCCCAAGGCCTAAATGTCACAAAGGGAGCGGCTGGTTGCTCAATCTGCCTTCAGAAGCCTCTGCAAGGGCGCACGCACGCCGGCACTCAGCACCCAATCCAGGGCGGCCGGACGAGGCTGCAAGGAGGATCTGCACGGCGGGGAGGCCTGGTGGGTCTGAGCTTGGACACCCTCCGGATTAGATCCGGCTACACCGCTACTGGCCAGGCGGCCTCTGCAGTCCCCACCTTCGCTGACTCCCGTTTCCCCATTTGTAAAATGCCTCCACTGTCAGAAGTGATCAGCCCACACCCACCGTGCACCGGGCACGCAGCAGGTGCTCGGCAGAGGTTTGTTCCTTTCTGCGTGATGTCAGGTGAAGGGACAGGAGGGGCAGGACACGGGCTGTGGGAATCCAGGGGTGAGCAGGCTGCGGGCCCACGTGACCCTCCGCCCAGGTTGCACCTCCACTGTCAGAGAAGGAGCAGTGCGAGCCCTGGCACCGAGTCGGGGAGAAGCGAGGGTGTGCCGGCCAGCGAGCAGACGAGCTGAGGCAGAGGGCGGGTGCTGGGGAACTGAGTCGAAGTCAGAAAAATGGGCCAGCTCCTGGAAAGCCCGACTGTGGGTCTAAGGAGCGGGTGTGGCTCTACCAACGCCAGCGGCAGCTGCCACAGAGCAGGGCTCTGACAGGGCAAAGGGGCAAACCCGAAAGCCCTCATGTGGCGTGGCGCCGACCACAGTGCAGGGTGGGGCGCCTGAAGACAACGACAGCCCAGGTGACCGGGGAGCACACGCCGGCCGGAGAGGAGAGAGAAGAAAGGTGGCAAGGAGGACTGAGAGGCCGGAGACGCAGGTGCAGCCCGAACAGCCCAGGGAAGCCGTGCCCCAAAGCATCGCGTGCTGCAGCTGCCGCCCAGGACAGCTGTCCCCGGGGGTCCTGGGGGAGGCCCTGAGCTTCCTTCCCGAGGGCGTCGCGCCCCTCAGCGCCACTGTTCTTTCCTCAGCCTCTAGCCTCTCAGGCTAGAGAGGCTCCCGTCCCTTTCAGACCAAATCAAATCATTTTAGTCTTTAAAAACAAAATTTGGTCTCTCCTGTGCCCTTTCAAATGCACTGAACTTCCCCGAGGCATGAAAGTACACTGCTAGTTCACAGTGGCCAAATTCAGGAGCTGAAGACCAGCAGGCGGGGCTGGGGCCGGGGCAGTGGGTCAGTGGCAGCGCTGAGCCAGGACACAACAGGCTGTGGGGGGTCCTGGTTTGGAGTGCTGTCTGTTCCCTGGCGTAAAGAGGCCCCCCAAGGCTGATTTCATGCCCTCCAAGACGGTGTCACGGAGCGAGGAGCCGGGGCGAGGTGTGAGCCCGTTCCCGCGAGCTGATGCGAACAAGCTTCGGCCTGGCACTGAGACGCCAGTACCTGGAGAGCCGCGCGCGGGGCCTCGGAAATCAACTGGGCGGGAGGAGCGCAAGTCTGAGGATCTGAGACGCCTACGTGACGCGGTCTCGCAGGCCGCCCTTGCTCAGGGTAAACCCGCGTTCCTAATGCCAATGGTCAGGGGCCTACTCTGTGCCAGCTGCCGTGTGTGGCACCGTGTGTACGGCCCAGCCGAGTCCCAGACCTGCCCGTCTCTGACTTGGCGCCAAATAAACACACAGCCTCGTCATTCGGTGCGCTTCCTCCCCGCAAACTGGGAGCTCGGGGGCGCGTTCTCAAAGCGGACTCGTGATTTCAGAGTACTCGGGAGCCCTCACATTCTGCAGTGAGAGTGGGGGAGGAAGCAGCGGGGAGAGAGACGGAGAAACCCCCAGGTGTGCCTTTCTGGTTCTTAATCTCTATTTCAGCGTAAACCTATTTTCATCTGTTTCACATATCAGGATTCTGCTTAAGAGTTCATCTGCAAAACCAGTTTTGGAAAATTACTAGACTCAATTTCTAAGATCCCTTCATGCCAGGATTCTAAATTCCTCCCGGCAGACTGAAAGCTCAAGAACAAAAATTTCTGATTATGTAATTTCACAAGTCAAAAGGTATGACTATAGTCTTTCCTTATATATCCCTGAACAGATAGTAGTATCAAAATAACTGATTTGTGAATTCAGGAGACTTGGGACAGTTTTGCTTTTACCTCCCGGAGCCTTAATATCAAGGGCATTGTCACGTCTGCAGCACGCTAGCCCTGGGCTCATGGAGACAGTGCAGCCCAACAAAAAGAAGCTTCCGGTACAGCAACTGAAAGGAGAGGCTGAGGCGGAAGTCGGCTCCGACTCCCATCTCGGCATCCGGCAGCAGGGTGTTTTTTTTTAAAGACTTAAACAAATTTCGGGTCTCCTTGGTGGCGCAGCAGTTGAGTGCTGCGCTGTGGAGCTGTCGGCAGCGCGCAATGCGAGTTTGACGCCCGGCCGGGGAAAATCCCACATGGTGCAGCAGACCTCTCCTGCCTCGCCCACTGCTCCCCTCAGCAGTGTATTTCTGATCTGCCTGATCTGCTCCCCGCTCTGTCTCTGGTGAACCCTTTGCCGCCCCACGCCTCTGGCCTGTACCCCAGCTTGTATGTATAAATAAATAAATCTTAAAAAAAAAAAAGACTTAAACAAATTTCTTTCATTTCCAACCATGAATAGACAGATCAACAAAGAATTTTCAAAATTAGTTGAAGAAGAAAGTGCCAGCAGAAAGACAGCTTTAGACGAAAATTAGACAAAAATGTAGATGAGAAAAAACGAAGGCTTCAACTTTCGGGTGTCACTTCGCCACAGTCGCTGAATTTTAAAGCAAATTCCGAGACGGCACTACACAAACGAAAATCCAGATGCTGCTTCTCCAAACAACACCCCCCACCCCCTGTCCGCTGCTCCCCTTTATGCCTGTCTCCCTGCATCACTCCGCCGCTGAGAGCCGGAGCAGGGATGGGCTGACACGCAGACCCTGTCCCGCGGCTCTGATGCCTTTTCAGGATCACACAGGGCATCTCATCAAAAACCAAAATAAAAGACAGAACTGAAACAGACCTCACTGCTGTGGGCTCTTTTCTTTCTGCTTCTGTCACAGCAGTTTGTGAACACCACGAGGACGGTGGGCGCGGCATCAGGGAACCGAGGCACGGGGAGGACTCCTCAACTTACTTGGGGTGGCCGTAGACCCAAAGGCCCCGCTGGCCGAGCTGAATGGGTTTTTGTTGGCAGCATCCTGGCTGGGTTTCCCTCCAAGGCCACTGAAGAAACCGCCCCCTCTTCCGGTGCTTCCCGATCCAAACACGCTCCCACTGGAGGACGAGGACTGCTGCAAAACAAAAGGGGCAGGAAGCGAGATGGGATGAGACGTCATGGCAAGCGGCAGGCCACGCCCGCGGGAGGTGGCCTTGCGGCTGGTATGAATGGAAAAAGCAAGAGAACGCTGACCAGCTCAGGGACGGAGGCCCTCACAAGCACAGAAGCAGCTGGATTCCATGCAGGGACTTCCGACAGATCGGAGGTTCTCAAGCTAGTCCACATTCGTGGTTCTGGGAAAACAAGATCTACGGAGGTTCACACATTTACCTGCCCTGTTTCCCTGCTGTCTCTGCTTGACACGATGCCAGGGGCAGGAAAACCAGCCCTTTAGCGTCCCCCTCCCCAGGTGAAAAAGTTTAAAGACATGTCTATTATTAGGCACCGCCTGTTCTGACTTCTCTAGTATTTGGCTGAACTCATCAGCAGTGACAATCAGAGACTCCCGCGCCTTTTCTCCCAGCGTGCCCATTTTCGTTTCTTCGCGACTTTCCTGGTAGTGCAGAAACGAACTTCAATTAGCGCCATTGTCGAGATGATGACCGCAGCTGAGTTCTGTCCAAGTCTGCAAATCTCATGCTGGGTGGGTGCTGCTGACTCAGGGATGTGCGCTGACTCGGCGCTGCCGGCCACATGCTATTTCTGCTGGGAGGCTGAGTCTTTCAGGGACGCCAGCGTCAGTCTGCGGGGCGGCCAACGTCCGCTAAGTGCACCATCCCCTTGGCTACCCCGCAGACTGAGGTGGGCTTCCCCTGCCTCGGTGCCAGGGCTCGCACTGCTCTTTCTCTGAGAGTGGAGGTGCAGCCCGGGCGGAGGGTCACGTGGGCCTGCAGCCTGCTCTGCCCTGCATTCCCGGGGCCTGTGTGTCCTGCCCCTCCTGTCCCTTCACCTGACATCACGCAGAAAGGAACAAACCTCTGCCGAGCACCTGCTGCGTGCCCGGTGCACGGTGGGTGTGGGCTGATCACTTCTGACAGTGGAAGCGTTTTACAAATGGGGAAACGGAGTCAGCGAAGGTGGGGACTTGCAGAGGCCACCCGGCCAGTAGCGGTGCGTCACTGTGCACAGGAAACTCACAGGCGCCCCCTTTACAGGGCCAGGGGTGAGCAGAGTGGTGCAGAGACTCCTCTTCCATAAAACGGCGTAAAAAACAAGCCACCTCAAAGTGGGGAGTGAGTGAAAAGAGCCGAGGGGCACGCATGCACGCAGGACAGCGCCGGGACGTGCTCCATACGCGGCCACCGTGGGCACCTTAACAGCAACAGCGGGAGGACCAATGACTTCGCTCTTTGCAGGGACAAGGCACTTCCCTCAGTACTTTAAAGCAGCCATTTCATCCCCACATCCCGGAAGAGCGCAGCGCGTGCCTGCCCTGAAGGTACACAGCGCCCCATCTGAGCCCCCGGCCCTCGGGCCAGACCGCCGCGTCCCCGATGCCACTCCATGGCTGTGCAGATGCTCACAGCGGGGTCTAGGGCGTCTTATGTATGTGCGTAGTGAACGCTGGACCAGGCCACATCCCTGGTGCTAGAGAGGTCGTGGTGGGCAAGACGGGCCGAGACCGCCTTTCTGGAGTCAACACACAAGACTCATTCAGGAAACAGATGCTCATAAAATTAAAAACCTAACATGGCAGCCTACCAGTTTACTCCTGCTTAACAGTTCTCCAAGGCCCCCACCACTAGGCCCTGTCCATCTCTGGTATCTTCTGTCGCCCTCCCCTTCGCTTGGTGGAGCGACCCTGGCCTTTGTGCCTTGCACACAACAAACACGTTTTAACTCAAGGGCGACAGACTTATGAATCTGTCAGTCACTAGATCTTTCCCCTTTATTTTCCCTTAAAACGTCTTTAAAAACAGTAGCATCCAATTATTGCAATCATTTGGCGACAGGCAGAGCTTTATAAAGCTTGGAGTCCAATCCCATCACACACGCGGGTGCCGCCAGTAAGCCCCTTGGAAAGGAAGGAGGCCAGAGCAGCTGGGACCCGCATGGAGGTGACGTCCCGGCATCAGCCGAGACACAGACCACCAACGTGTGGACATTTTGTTCAATAAAAAATGGCAGTTTCAGAGCGTCACAAGCACATGTCACTGCACTGTTACCCTCAGAAAAGGGTGAGAACCTCATCACTAAAATGGCAATAAGTCAGTCTTTAAAACTTTAAATTATGGAAAATTTTAAAAGTGCCAAGAAATCACACACAAGAGTAGAATGAAGCCCCAAAGTGGCATCTCCCGGCTTCCACAATTACCTCACAGCCGATCGCGTTTCTCTGTGCCGCTCTTCCTCCCCTCGTCTTTACTAAGACATCTTATTCAACGATTTGGCAGTCAAAATCTCCAAACCATAAGCTATAACCGCAACACCATGACGATGTCTAAAAGCTAAACAGTGATTCTTCTGTATCATTAAGGGGAGAGTCAGTGTTCAAGACCCAGCTTGTAATATCACCCCCCAAATCAAGCCGCTTCATCAAGACTCCCGGTCCAGCCACTACTTCCCCGAAGTAACAGCGGCCAGAGGAACAAGTGAGGCGGGAAGCTGTTCCAAGAGGATGGAGCCAGCGACCAGGCCATCAGAAAAGCTGCAGGACAAGCCATCTGCTTCTTCATCAGCGGATGAGGAGGAAAACAGAGAGACAGGGCAGGGTGATGACAGACAGCTAAGGCCTACTGACCAATCTCCATGTGTGAACCAGACTTGATACGAATACGAAGAACCAAACCAAAGCAGGGGCTCAGCCCTGGGCCTTGCAGATTTGTTCTCTCCCTCCTGGCCCCAGGCCTCTCCTGCAACCAGCTCCGCCAGCTCCTCAGTCAGGCGGGGACACAGCCCAGCCCCGGCCCCTCTGTGTTGACAGAAGCGGAGGGATTGGCCCTTCATTCAGCCCTGACGTCGGCTGGGACAGAAAGAACCACCCAGAACCCTAAAGGAAGTGGGTCCCCAAAATCATGACAAGTTCTACTCAGGGATAGAGGTGACAGCAAGTGAAGAATGAAGGGCCAGATTCTACATGACACATTTCACTAGAAAGCTGCTTAGCACGAAGGTCACCCAGAAGCCACCGCAATCGTGCCTCACCAGGCAACTCTCCCCCTGAATGCATGAAATCACGTGTGGCGTCGCGGTTTGCACGATGAGTAAGTGTGCAACTTAGAGGGGAAAAAATGAAAATAAGAGTGACATGATGAGACCTCTTTGGCGAGGCATTTCCTGGCTAATCTGAGCTTCCCTGGTGACCGTGACATCACTGCTGTCTTCTTTGTCCACTGAAAACTATCCGACATCATACTGCTTTGACAGATACTCCCGACACCACAGTTAAGTGCTATGAACGCGGCTGATTTTTTTCTGTCTTGCCACTAACTTCCTGCGTGGACAACCAATGAGGATGGCCCTGGCGGTACGATTTACTAGGTATAAACTGCCATCTTAACAATATCAAGTCTTGTGCTACGTGAATATGAAGCAGGATATTTTCCCACTTACGTAGATCCCCTTCAATGCCATCCAGCAATGTTCCACAGTATCCAGAGTACACATTTTATACTACTACTGTCAAATTTATTCCTAAGTATTTTATACTTTGTGATGCTACTCAAAGTGGAATTGTTCTCTTAGTTTCATTTTCAGATGGGTCTGTTGCAAATGTGTCAAAATAGAATTGATTTTTATATATTGATTTCGTATTCTGTAACTTTGCTGAACCCATTTACTTCTTTTGTTCTAGTAGTTTTTTACTAGTCTTCGGATTTTCTATTTATAAGAGGATGTTTTATGCAGATAAATACTTTTAATTATTTCTTTCCAGTCTAGGGGCCTCATTTTCTTGTCTCCCTGAGGCGCTCCTGAGGTTCCTCCACAGCGCTGGGTACATTAGCTGCCCTCCCCCTTCACTGCTGCTGCCAGAGCTCACCTCAGTTCACTCTTCTGCAAAAGGACATCTGTGTGGCTTCTGGGCATGGCTATGAGAGACAGCGTGCTGTGGACATTTTTATCAGTCTTTTTTGTGGACATACAGTTTCATTTCTTTTGAGTAAACATCTAGGACTGGAATTGCTAAACCATAAAATGAGTGAATGTTTGTCACATGGTTTTCCAAAGTGACTTCATTTTACCTTTCCAGTAGCAACACATTGATGTCTTTGTCTACAATTAGTTTTTGTGCGTGTTTAAGTTTAGTGATTCCACCAGGCATGAAGTACATGTCGCTAATTCCAACCCGTGTTCTCGACGGCTAACGCCGCTGAGTGAGTTCGCACGTGCTTCCCGGCCATTCGCATGAGAGATGCTTCTGTGAAGGGTCTATCCAAGTATCTTGCTTATTTTCTAAAATTGGGTCGTCCTTTTACTTTTGACTTCCATGTTGTGGACAGAAGCCTTTTGTATACATGTACAATATTTTCTCCCAGTCTATCTCCTGCCTTTTCACTTCATAAGAGTCTTTCAATGAGTATTAGTTGTAATTTTGATGAAGTCCAGTCCTCGCATTTTTTTTTTTCTTTCACGATCAGTGCTTTCTGTAGCCTAAGAAATCTATGTCTACCTAGCGGTTTCTCAGTGGCGGCATTACTGACATTTTGGGCCGGGCAACTCTCGCTCTGAAAGGCTGTGGATGGCCAGCGGCACTCCTGGCCGCCACCCACCCGGTTCCCATGGCACCCCCTGTGGCGAGGACCAGCCACGTCTCCAGACGCTCTACAATTCGCCCCCTGGGGCGGGGGCAGAGCACTCTCCGGTCGTGAAGCGTTCCCGCACATCTGCTGTGGCTGGGGCGTGCCCAATGCCTCAGTGAGCACACAGCACCGTTTCCTGGATGTTGTCTTTCTGCTTCAGCTGCTTGACGCGTTTTCTGTTTATGCCTGGTCCTCGGGAGCCCAACACTGGTGTCCAGGGGTCTTTTTCTGGCACTTATTCTGTCTGGGGTTCACTGAGCTTCCGGGTTTGCGGATTTGCATTTTGCAGCCGTCTGGAAAAGCCTGGTCACTGTTTCCTGACCACTTTCCTTCACAGCACCGTCTCCTCTCCTTCCAGGGCTCCGACGATGCACACAAAGCGCCAGATCGCGAGGCACAGGCCACCGCCGAGGCTCTGGACAAGTCCTTTTGGTCTCGCCATGCTTCATTTTAGGCCTTTTCCATGGACACACTTTTAAGGTCACTGTTCTGCAATTCACTGTTGAGATTTCACTCATCATTTTAAACTTCTGACACTAAATTTCAGAAAGAGATCAAGACTACTTTTGAAAAAAAATTTCTTTTCTGCTGAGCCTCCTTATTCACCCTTTATTTTACTTTCCTGCAAATCCTTGAGCACAGCTGTCATTTTAAAGTCTTTGCCTGTTGGTCTCGATATCTGGATCACCTATGGGTTTTTTACTGATTTCCAAAATATGATTACAGGTCACTATTTTATTTTCGCTTCTTCCTAGGTTTCATGATTTTTTTGGACTTTGTGTATAGAACAGTGCGTGTTGACTAAAGACTGATGTTCTTCCTATAAAGCGGCCGCTCTTTTAGCTCTATGCTGATTCAGGTTTCACTCAGTGCTGCGCTGGTCAGCACCGAGTCACAGACTGGAGAGTGGACCCAGCCCTGGCTAGCGCAGCGCCATCTCTGCTCAGGGCGGGTGACCGTCCGAACGGGCTTTAGGCTGGACTCTGCCCCCTGGCACAGGAGAAGGCGAGACTGTGCAGGCGTCTTCTGCTCTTTGGCTCTGCCTTCAATTCCTCTCTCGGCCCACTGTATGTACAGACCAAGTTCTGTTTACCTGGTCATCAGCTGGTGGTCACCTGGGTCATTTCCACCTTTTGGTCATTTTGGATAATGCCACGGTGAACCTGGTCAACAAGTGTAGGTTTCGGTCCCTGTTCTCAATTCCTTTGGGGGTACACCTAGAGGTGGACTAGCTAGGTCGTAGGATAATTCCATCTTTAGCTTTTTGGGCAACCACCAACTTCTCCATAGCATTTCAGACTCAAATCCGTATGGAAGAGGGTTCTAATTTTTCCAAATCCTTGTCAACACTTCTTAATCTTTGTTTTTTAGATTACAGCTACTTGGTGTGGCGTGGCATCCTATTATGACTTTGACTTTCATTTTCCTAATGTTTCACGCCAGTGACCACTGTTTCATGTGTTTTCGGTCATCTGATTTGTTTGCTCCCGTTGCTGCCAACAGCGTCTTCCGGAGCCTTCTCCAGCCAGGAAACTTTCTCAATCTTTAGCAAGGCCTCTAACCCAGACCCGACATTTGCCTCCAGATGCTGACGTCCCACCATGCTCGCCTGTGATGGGCTCCCCTGGGGAAGTTAATGCTATTGGCTTCCTGCCACTCTGAGAGTCCCACAGTGACAGATTATATTTTCCAAGTGTGGACACAGCAATGTTTCTACACTTACATGCTCTCCTACAGCAAGAGGTGGAACCTATTCCCCTCCCGTTGGCCCTGACTGGGAGTCTGCCTGAACAAGAGGATGCAGCAAAAATGATGCTCTCTGATTCGTGAGGGTAGATCATAACATACAGCTTCCGCCTGGCTCCCACTCTTTTCTGGGACATTCCTACTTGGAATCCAGCTGCCATATTGCCAACAGTGCCACTGAAGGTCTCAGCCAACAGTCAAGCCATCATCAGGCACGTGAGCGAGCCTCTCATCTTCTGTTCTTCCAGCTCAGACCACTCTCATCACTGCTTAAGTCTCCACTGGGCCAGTATGAATTTACGACCTATGAAATCCCTATCTAGTAAATAAGTGTTTGCTACAAATAAGTGTTTTCACAATGTTGCACATACATGTGCTACTAGGTTTGGGGGTAATTTGTCACACAGCACCACTTAATCCTGACATCCAAGTGTGATTTTTATACTACAAGTTTCCCTGGCTATTGAAAGTAGAAATATTTGGTATGATTTGGTAAGTTATTTTTGGGATCTGGGAATGCTCAAAAAATTTTCCACGTAAATTACTAATAGTGTTTCCAGATACATTAAAAAGTAACCTAGTTTCTAGTTGCTCTACTACCTCACCAATCCTGATGTTTGTCCTCCTTTCCATTTGAGCCGTGTGTGTGTGTGTGTGTGTGTGTGTGTGTGCGCGCGCGCGTGTGGTGGGGGGAATGTGTTTTTCCTTCACTTGTATTGTTTATATATTTTGAACACAACTGCTCCACTAGTTACGTCCGCTATACTTTTCCTATTTCAGGGCTTGTTTTACCCTAAAATTAAGAAAGCCATAATTTTAGTGAGATCAAATTTTCCTTCTGCTTGAAAAATACTCTTTACAATTTCCTTCAGGTCTAGGAGGTATTCTCTCAGTATTTATTCATCTGCAAAAAGTCTTGATTTCACTTCATCTGTTAGAGATATTTTTTGCTGGGTGTACCAATTCACAGGCAGAGAGACCGACTGTCTTTCATCGTCTCTGCTGAAAAGTCAGCTGTCAGTCCAGCGCCTGCGCCTTTGAAGGTAACTTGTCTTTTTTCTCTGGACGGATGCTTTTAATGTCTCAATCCTCCATAAATCCGCAGTTTCACTACGGGAGGTCTTGGACTCAGTCCCTTTCACACATGCTTCCTGCCATGTCGGAGTTTTGATCCATGGGTTGCTGTTTTCGGAAAATTCTGTGTTTTTTCTCTCACAGCGTTACACATTCTTTTCTCTCAACACTATTTTCGCTCTCCCCATCTTCTGATTAAATGCGCGGTAGGCACTCCCTTTGAAGGGTTTTGCTCCTTTGTATTTCCTTGGTTCCCCAGCGGGCATTACAGGGACAGTGATCTGGCCGACCTCCCTGCTCAAGGGCCTAGTCCCTGGGCCAAGTCGAGTCTGGTCTGTTTCTGCAAATACAGCTTTATTGGAAGGTGGCTGTGCTCTTTCACTTGTGATGCCTATTGTTGCTTCTGTGCCACAGTTGAGTAGTTGTGGCAGAAACTAAAATATTTACTGTTTGGCCTACATTCTAGTACATTACTACTCTTTTCTGCTGGGTCTAATCTGCTGAATTTTAACTTTTAATTAATGTGTATTTCTAGAAGTGCCATTTGATTCTTTTTCAAAGCTGCTACTACACTTCTTATAATTACCTATTTTTTTTTTTTTTTAGATTTTATTTTTTATTTATACATACAAGCTGGGGCTACAGGCCAGAGGCGTGGGGCGGCGAGAGGGCTCACCAGAGACAAGAGGGGGTAGCAGAACAGGCAGATCAGAAACACACTGCTGAGGGGAGCAGCGGGCGAGGCAGGAGAGGTCTGCCGCGCCATGTGGGAATCTCCCCGGCCGGGCATCGAACTCGCGTCACCGCTGCCCACAGCTCCACAGCACAGTGCTTAACCGCTGCGCCACCGGGGAGGCCCCTAATTACCTATTTTTTAATGGTATTTTAACACTTGTCTTTTATTGCCTTTAAAGATGTCAAACAGCTTGTTTTAGAGTCTAGGAAGCCTTTGCTAATGTATGCAGCTGTCCACCAACTCTCGTTCCCAGCACCCGTTTCCCTGTGGGCTGAGGTGGGGGGACACGGTCCACAGGCAGGAGCTGGGTGCGAGTCGCTCCTCGCTGGAGTTAGCCTCCAGGTTTGTGTGCTTCCTTTGCTCTCGGAGTCATTAAACAGCAAACTGAAACTTTCTCAGACTAGTGACTGCTCTCAGGGCAGGTCTGGCTCCTGCTGCGCGAGCTTCTCCAGGGTCTCACTTTCCTGTAAAGCTGCCTTGGTGAAACACCTCCTTAGCTTGTCAACGCTTTCAAAGTACAGGTTTTTCTAGTATTTTCAGTGGGAAATTTGGCTTGAATGACCTAATCTGTCATTACCAGACACTGGAGTCGGAAATGTCACTTTTCTCTCTCAAGGCTCACTGGCAGAGCCCTCACTATGGGCAGAGCCCATCTTCAAGAGAAAAGATAAAATCTACTGAAATGTGTGAAAACACGACATGCCCACCATTTTATTCACCACTGGACCAATACCAGTTCTACCTTCAAAACCACACCGTTCGGACACATCACAGTGTGCTTCTTCGGGAGGGCTCCTCACGCCGGACCTACAAGCAGCCGGCATGCGGGTCACAGGGGATTTAGCCTCCCTGGGCCCTCGGTTTCTCATCTGTCAAGAAGGGGTAACAGCACCTCCCTCAGAGAAGTACTAACGACGGCCCTTAAAACCGCGCCCAGCAGGAGGAAGTGGCCAGATCTGCAGCCCCAGTGGCCTAGTCACCAAAAGGAGCCCGGGGGCCGCGCACGTCTTTGCACAGGGGCTGGACGTGGTCTGTGCTGCATGTTCTTTTTAAAAATTAACTCTTTAAAATGTGAAAAACCACTCTTAACACAAAGACCTTAAAAAAAAAAAATCAAAAAAGGCTGAGGAACAGGTGTAGCTCACGGGGCAGTTTGCCAAGCCCAGGCCTAACAGAGCAGGCAGAAAACTGGTGCTCTCAGGCCACGAGCTTGTACAGGGCTTTCCTGGAGGCCTGGCAAAGGAACAAAACTGTGGTGACTTCTCCGGTCAGAGGCTAAGACTTCTGCGCCCCCGAGGGAGAGCAGGCAGGTAGAACCACAAGGCTGCGGCTGGGTGCGCACTTGGCACCATGCGATTGGCCCCATGGGAACGAGGTGGGTGGGCGTGCTGTGTGCTGGCCCACGGGGGGCACAGCAAACTCACACTTACCTGGCCAAAGACTGTTCCGCCAGTACCAGCTGCTTGACCAAACAGCGAACCAGTATTACTAGACCCAAAACCTGTGTAAAAAAAAAAAGAAAAAAGAAGCAAGAGTCTAGCTTTTCCAACACCAAAGTGGGTTTCGGGTGTGCTAAGGTACCCCACAATGAATCAACAAAGGCAGAGAAAGCACTGGGTAGAAACAGAGACCGTTCCCATTGCTAATGTGTGATAACAGTACAAGCTCCAAAGTCCCAAGAGCTGAATCCCGGCTCCTGCCAAATCCCTGCAGGGCGGGGACTAGTATGAGAACACAAGCTTCAGTCTGGAGCCTCCGTGGCAGGAAGTCTTTCCAGTGACAGACTTAGCGACACGAGTCTTTCTACCCCCTGGCTTTCTGGAGTCTCAAACACTAGATTCTGCCAAGGGGTTTGCCTTCCTTCTAGGTGGATGAGGTGCTGGGCTGAACCGGGCCTGGGGGTGCCCAGGCAGAGCTCTATCAAGTATCCCTAGACTGGGCAAGCGGGCAGGAGCCGGTGCTCGGCCCCTCACTGATCTTGCAGCTGAGCTGGACCGAGGCCCATCGCTCTCCAGGCTGGAGCAGACTGCTCAGGGACCTTTCCAGAGTTACACACAGAAGATTCTTCAGAGGTTCTGACCCGTGTTGAAATGGCTCCACCACACTTGGGAAAGCGGGGCTTGCCCGTTCTGACTGCAGGTAAAGGGCACACAGGTCCTGCTTTCCTGTGTGACTCAGAAGGCCTCTGAACTGCCCGTCTCTACGCGAGTCACTGCCCTCCACTGTGCAAGCAGGCCGCTGGCGGCAGCCAGGGCTGAGCGCCCTCAGCACGTGTGCTCGTATAGAACGTGGCAACAGGCTGCCAGGGCCTGCCATCCGCTGACAGGAGCGGACGGGAAAGAGTTCCTCCCTAGTATAAGCCATTTTCAAATAAATTATTGCGGAAGCAGTAAATTAACAGAAGATTACTGGTAGTCTTGCCTACCAAGGAATCATCAATTTTTGTTTTTTCCTAGAGCCCCGCTGCTGAAGAGATGCCTTTCATAAGGTAAGCATCAGAGTAAAACTTAAGATTTTCAGACTGTTGAGGACTTTGAAGGCACCTGCTATTGCAACAGTGAAGGATTGTTTCACTTTCAAAAGGTGACATTTAAAGTTTAAAAAAAATTACAAGATGGGGGGGAAAAGCCTTTAACGTGTCTGCCCTTCTGGCCAGCAAGATGGTGTCAGAGGAAATACAAAATGCTGACAGCAGTGAAGAGGCGAGGGGCACTGAGTGACAGCAGGTCGGCCATCCCCGGGCGCCACAGTTTTGGACATCATTAGACCTCTGAAGTACCTTCCACACTTTCAAATTCTGATTTGCGAGTCATACACCACGGCCCGAACCTAGAGGCTCCCTTCCCGGGGAGGCGGCACTCTGGGCACAGCGGCCTCGGAGCCCGTGAGCAGCAGTGCCTCGGCCTGAGCCCCTGGAGCTCCCAGCCCCGCTGGGCTGCCCGAGTCTTTCCTGTTTGTCCCTCGCCTCGCCCCGCTACAGAGGCGACGCAGCTTTGCAGCGAGGCTTCACACAACGCAGAGCGGAGCCAAGCACAAACCCTTCTCAGGTCTTACCTGAAGCTTGACAAAAGCTAAAGCCAGAGGACGCTGCCGTGGTGCTGGTGGCCGAGGTGCTGCCGAAGACAGAGCCCCCCTGCCCGAAGCCGGGGCTCTGGCCGAAAGCAGGAGGGTTGCTCTGGCCGAAGAGCCCCCCTCCGGCGCTGGCGGAAGACGAGCCGAACGAGAAGGAGCTGGAGCTGCTGGCGCCGGAAGAGGCGCCGAAGACATTCCCGCTGGTCGACGTGGGGGTGGAGGCGGCGGACTGGCCAAACGCGGGCACGGAGCTGAACCCGGGCTGGCCGAAGGAGAAGCCGCTCGCCGGGCTGCTCGTCGCCTGCCCGAAGGCCGGGGCCTGCCCGAAGGTGGTCTGGCCGAAGACGCCCGTGGCTGCGGTGCCGAAGGCCGGACTGCCAAACCCCGAGCTGCTGACCTGCGGGGGGGCGGCGGCCGTGGTGGCGACGCTGCCTGTCTGCTGCCCGAACAGGCTTGGGGCGGCGCTGGCCGGCGCCTGCCCGAACAAGGAGGTGGCCGAGGGGGCAGTGGTCGTGCTGCCGCTGAGCTGGCTGAACGCGGAGCTGGCACTGGCAGCGGGCGGCTGAACGAAGAGAGAGGGGACAGAGATGCCCGTCCCAAACACCGCTGTCTCAGAGGCGGGGCTCGGGGCCACATGGGACACGGCACTGGAGGTGGTGGCGGGGCTGGGCGTGTCTGTGGCGGCCGGGGTGGCACTGGAGGCTGTGGCTGCGGTGACAGCAGCTGGCGCCGGCACCGAAAGGGGGGAGGCTGGAGACGCCGCTTCCGTCTTGGCATCAGGGACCCCAGGGGCCGCAGGAGCGGCCTCTGCAAAGGGCGCAGCCAGACTGGGGGTGGAGGCTCCGGTGCTAGGGGTGCTGGCCGCAGGCTGGGCGGGAGCAGATTCCTTTTTACCGGGGTCAGGCGCTGGCAGAGGAGCCTGGGGGAGCGGGGCTGACGGCTGCGGTCCTGGGAGGGAGGCTGTCGGCGCTGAGACGTCCCCGTCCCCTGACTTCTCAGGCAAAGCCGAAGTGGGGGCCTCCTCTGGACTTTTACCAGAGGACACGGGCTGGGTGGATGGCGACGTCGAACCCAGGAGGCTTCCAAATGACAACGTCGGGAAGGTGCTAGGAAGCGGGGTGGCAGCGGTCGTGGACGACGGGGCCGATGGGGGCGCCGCGCTACTCGTCTGCTGGCTCCCGAACGAGAAGCTCGTCTTGCTGCCAGCCAGCGACATGCCGCCAAACCCGCCGCCGGCGGAGGAGCTGGTGCTGGTGAGGGGCAGACTGCCGAAGACGCCCGTGGGGGTGCTGCTCGTGCTGGCGGCCGGGGCCGGGGCTGCTGTGGTGGCGGCCCCCGTAAAGGAGGTCACGGGGGGCTCTGGGGGCTTCCCTAGCACTGGAGGGCCAGTAAAGCTGAAGCCTGAGGGCACGGGGGTGGTCTTGGCCGGCTGCGCACTGGTCAGGCTGGTGGACGACGCCTTGCTGACCGGTCTTGCAAATTCGTCTGCCTGGCCCACCCGCAGGCCTGAGAAACTTCCTAGAGTCTCTCCAGCCAGAGAACTCGGAGGCAGAAACTCTCCGAACTTGGACGGCGGGAGCGCCAGCTTGTTCACAAAGTTGGAGAGAGTTGTTTCGGGGGCCAGCCCCTGCCTGCTGCTCGACGGGGCGGACTCCCCGGAGGCGGCGGCGGCCGGGCCGGTGGTGGGGGACGGTGTGACTCCCACGGGAGGCGAGCTTTCGGGGATGGTCTCGTAGAAACCTCCGCCAAATGAGAACGGGGCCTCCGACTGGCCTGCCTCTTTGCTGGGGGGCGTCACCCCTAGCAAGAAAGAAATTGGGACACGGGTTGGATTTGGCAAAATAGGACCTCTCGCGCCTCCGCTGACTTAGATTTTGAGCACCGGTGCCTCTCCTCCGTGGACAGTCAGGGTGTGCCTGCTGTGATGGCGCTCTCCCTGGGGAGGGCGTGACGGAAGCTTCTCCACAGGAATGGAGCCAAGTCACCGCACCCAGGTGAAAAGGAACACATTCTTTTTTACGACTATTAAATCACAACAAATATTTATCTAGAAAATGTGAAATTAACATTATCATCCCAAAGGAGAAAGGGTTCCCCTGAAGGCCCCCTGTGTGTGCTCGTCTCTGTACCATTCTTGGCACGGTACCAGCTGAGGGGACATTCCTCTCCTCATGAGCCAAATGGAAGTTTTTCCTTTGGTTTTTATGGGCAAATAAAGCGCCACTTTTGTACATTTTTATACACAGTTAAGGGTCACTTCCTTGTGCTCTCCTCAGTAAGTAGCTTTATGGAGCTAATGTGGCTTCGCAGTGAAGACATGGGCCCCAGAGTCGGGCACTCAGCCCTTTGTTGCTGTGTGACTCTCGAAGAGACTATGTGTCTCTGGGCCTCGACTGCCCCCATTCGGGAAATAAGAGCTAATCACACTGTCTTTATCACGGAGTTGTCAGAGGGTGAGAGACAGGTAAAGGCCTGGCCAAGTAATAAGCAGCCAATGTTCAGAGGAACGAGAAGCGGCATCTGTGGAACACTGGCCTGCCGCGGTGCTCGGTGACGCCCACAACCCTGCTGGCAGCCGTGGGCTCCCGGGCCCCCCCCAGCCCCTACTGCAGCTCACGATTTCCCGGAGGACCTCTCTGTATCACTGGTCAGTCCCACTTGTGTGAGTTGCTTCTGGTTTTGAATTGTCTATTTTTGTATTAAAATTACGAGTTCATTTTATTGTTTAAGTTATCTGAAACTTTGGACAATCCTGCCCCCCAATCTTTTTCTGTCACTGTGAGTTTTTGCTCCAGTAAGTGTGACCGAGGCGCAGGTGGCCCTCAAAAGTACCCTGCCACCTCCCAGTGGCTGGAGGCTTAAGAAACAGTTACAGAGTCGCTGTTCCAGAAAGAATGAAAGCAACAGCCTGCCGAGAGCCACACAACCTGGGCCTGGGGGGTCTGCATGGCCCTCAGTGCCCTGATCGCCCTCTAGGAAATTGTACAGCATCTTTTTTTAATTAAACTTCTACCACTGGGATTAGCACACAGAAAGCACTCAAAAAATACATGTTGGATGAATACATGAAAGATGGTCAATGTATCATTTGTGATAGGCAAAACCATAAAATAACTTAAATGTCCAGTCGGTGAACAGTTGATTAAGATTCATCTAGAATACAGAAACCATTCCATCCAAAAAAAAAAAGTATAAGCTCTTCAGTGGGAAATACTGGAAAATTCACAAGAGACTGTGTTAAATGGAATAAACTAGAAGGAGGAAATAAAACAGAACTGTAATGGCTACAACCTAGGGCTATGCGTTAGTCTAGAACACCTCGATTTGAAGGAACAAGGTAAGTTTGGTCTTTGATTTCTAGAGCGCTGTGTCGCTCTCACCCCACAGACTGATGAGAATTTCAGTGACAGATGAAAAGGACGGAGAAAGACGTTTCACCTCCCACGTTGGCATCGGCAGCCCTGCTTCTCTAGAACAAGGCATTTCCTCGATGCTGACCACGGGACAGACAGGTCCTCGCCGCGGGAACCTGACACCCGCACGTCATTACACACCGCCCCCCACTGCGGGCACGTCAGCAGCGCCAGCGGCCGGCGCACGCCAGCACTTCTGCGCGGAAGAACCCGCACCGGTGAGGGGACGCGCGCGGAGTTGTGCCGGGCAGAGACTGTACCTGTGGGGGCAGTGAAATCCGAAGTCGGCGCCGGTGTGACCATCCCCAGATTAAAGCCAGTCCTGCGGGGAAGAAGACAGTCAAAAAGACAAACCCCAGGCGCAGTGTGACACGCACTGCAACACCCCCGGCTCACGCAGTCTGCTCCGGGGAACGCACAGCAGCGGACACACAGCAGCGCATAAAGAACATCCTCCCTCGGAGGCAGCCGGGCCGCCCCGAGGTCTCTACAGACTGTGGGTGAGGGGAGAGCGGGGAGCAGCTGGCAAGGCCTGGGGGACAGACTGGGGGAACCTGCTTGTGGGGTTGGGCTGGAACCCTGGGGCCATGCACGTGGACGGGTGGCCTGGCATGGGGACGGTGGGGCTCCCCAGAACCTCACGCTCCTCCCCCAGGCCAGAGCTTGTCAGGAGAGCGCCACGACGCCGGGGGTGGGCCACCGTCCCTGCTGCCTTGACAGGGTTTAGTTCTAAAAAAATGTGGTTCAGACACTGTGGACTCTCTCACCACCCCGTCCCGTCGCGCTCCCCGAGACTGAGTGAAGGCACCACGGGCCTCGGCACGCGCGGCCAGCAGAGCCAGCTCACTGACAAAAGCTCCCACGGCAAGTCCAAAACCGCAGTTTTAAAATATAAGGAACCAAGTATACCAAGCATAGCAAGAACTGTGAGAATTTAGATTTTCTTGCCGTCACTGCCTTTGTTGAGTGGACATTGATCATTTTAGAAGAGGTCTAAACATTTCAACATATTCAAAACAGACCCCTTTCTTTGTCTCAACCTTGAAGAAATGTTATTTACCACAGAGGCCAGTTACTGACCCTATGAACCACACCTTTTTGGCTTATTTTTAAAAAATGGGGTGAAGGCATTGGTTCAGAGAGGTAAAAACACAAGAATCCCCAGCGCTGACCCTCTCTTTAAAATTTGCTACAAATGGCCTTTGGGAAGTACACAACACAGTGATTTATAACCAAGGCAAAATGAATACACCATTTCCCCCTCAGATTCTAACACCCACTTTTCTCAAGTTGAAGTTCATTACTGACCCTGATGGAGAAAATGAGAAAGTCTTGCTGAAATGGCCAACGGCAGAGGAGGCAGAAGTCATGGCTGCTTCTATCTTGGTTGTCCCCGGTCCTGCAATCATGCAAGGAAAGCAGAACATTACCAAAAACTCTGCTGAAACACTGTTCTGTCTGTGATTCTCCGCGGCACCGACCGTGAAGTGGGGAGGGAGGGGGGAGGCTGCCGCTTTGATCCCGGCTTCAGGAGCACCCCAACAAGGAAGCAGCCAAGAAGTGGCACAGGCCTGGACCTATGCCAGGGCCAACGTCAAACCAAGGCCTGCCACTCTCTCCTTTCCAGAAAAGACATCCAATTAACGCCAGTGCAGATTAAACTTAAATCCTGAAAAGCAGATTTATAAGCACTAGGAAGTGATACACACCGCAGAAAGCCCAAGAAGTAGCTTCTTATCCTAGACACCCCACTAGTGACCTCACAGCCGATTACTTGCACTCTCCCTACATTTCTGTATTATCCATACGTGGATTGTTCACATTGAAACAATAACAGCTTTATTTTCTTTTAAATTACAGAGGTAATACAGGACTGCTGTGACAGAGAAGCACAGAAGTCAGCTGCAATCCATCCCTGGCCGGGCTCGACTTCACCGCACCTACTCACTAGCAGTTGCAGCTGCTGCATTCACTCTCCCCTCCTGTTCTATCTTTAAAAGGAAGAGGAGTGGGAAAACTACATTCAAAAAGCACAAACCATCCCAAACAATAGAAGTACCTTCCCTTTAAGTGAGCAGGGCGCAAATAGGAGTAAAATTATTTTGAGAACTACTGTAGTACAGCGTAGTGTGTACAAAGATGTCTCGCTCAGCCTTACGCACAAGCGTCGAGGTTAGAAACATCTGAAGCATCAGCAGCACACTGGCCACACAATGGCCACACCTGACCCGACACAACCACACGACGAGCCGGGCCGCTGCTCGGATGGGTGAGGCCCAGCGCTATCAGGCCTGGAGGGATCAGTCAGGTGTTTGTCATAAGGGGGAGGTGGGAGGAAAAGGGGAACAGGTCCCGAGCCAGTATGTATAGGATAGGCCCACTGCTGTTTTGAAAACAAGGAAGTAACCACAAGAGACACACACCGACTGGTTAAAGGCCATTGTCTCTGGGGCATGGAATCTACAGGACAGGTCTTACTGTGCCCGTACAGACCCTAGACCACATCTCTAGACCACAGACTTTGAGAAGGTGTAATAATTCTATAATTAGGAGAACAATAAAGGCATTTGGACTATGAATTAATAAGAAAACTATTCCAGAGGGAGAGATTTAAGAAATGCTTTTTTAAAAGACCCTGACTCCCAAAAAAGTCCTCTCTTTTGATTATCCAGCAAGTGAAATCAGAAACCCCTGACAGTACAGGAGAACATTTCAGATCACTGAAAGACAAATCTCAGAAACTCCTTTCTGAGTCACAATAACCACAAGACACACATGAAGCCAAGTCCCTTAGATTTCTGTGGTTCTTAACTTCAGGAGCAGCAAAAAGCTCTGCAACGAAGTCCTTGAAAGAAGTCAAGACACATGATTTTTCAAAACATTCTCTAAAACACTAGCAAGAGGGCCTCCTAGGGGTGCAGGGGTTCAAGTCTCATTGCCATCAAGCTACTGGGGCTTAAGTTCGGTCCCCAGCCAGGGAGCTGACCCACATGGCACGGCAGACCTCTCCTGTCTCCCCGCTGCTCCCCTCAGCAGTGGATTTCAGTAGATCCACCTGTTCTGCTCCCTACTTTGTCTCTGGCGAATCCTCTCACCCCCACACCTCTGGCCTGCACCCCAGTTCTTGTATGCATAAATAGGTCAATCTTAAAAAATAAAATACTAGCAAGAAACAGAGTCTTCACTTAAATCCTAAATGAGTCAAAAGTTTTGACAATCCCACTAACGTTTTTCTTCTAATCTAAAGCTTTAGGTTCCAGTCAAGAAGTGCCATCTGCCTCCTCGCACCTCCCGGCAGGAGAACCACCACGGTTCTGCATTACTCCCAATTCTAGAACTCTGGCTGAACATGATAAAGGACCTGGTGTGAGGACGTATTTACTCAAGAAACGACCCAGTATCCGGCTGAAGCGTTTCTGGTCCCAGGGAAAGCTGGGATGACCTGAGGTGTGGAAAGCAGGCCGCGGGGTGTGAGCCAGAGTCTCTAGCACAATGTGCTCGGTGAGCCCCCAGACGGTGTGAGCCACACCAAGAGCTGGAGCCGAGTGCGGGGACACACGGCCTGGCAGCAGGCACAGCCAGGCAACCCTGGAGCAGAAAGCAGCACGAGTCAAATAAGGGGCGACATGCTAAAAAGGAGTTGGCAAAAGGGGGCGCTGAGGAAGATCTCTCCATCAAAGCTTGGTTACACACAGCACACCTTCTGCCGCAAGGCGGCGTGGACAGAGTGGACTCCTGGGGAAAGCACTGAGGGAAAGTGGACTTTACTGAGAATAATGACACTTCTGTGAGTGTGGGCAAGTACCTGAGGTGAGAAAACCTCCTCACAGTGATGTCACACTTACTCTGAGGTCTCTTAACGGAACCTTTGTCCTTTCTGCATTTTACCAGATTTTAAACTGTCACTGTGAACCAGGAGAATTTTCTCTCCACTTAGCGGAAGAGAATTCAACGTTCTCCTCCCTGAACTTCAAGCAGTCGGCCAGACGAGTGAAGACAGCACTATGGCTCTATTTAGGGGAAGCATCATCTCGATTTCCAGAAATATCCAGAGCTGTGGGCCGCCTCTCTCACCCCTCCCCCGAGGCTCTTCATTCACCGCGGCCTTTCCAGAGCGGTCTCCACTTGACGTCCTCTGTCAACGTCTCTGTGACCCACAGCGAACCCCACTGTGGGCAGCACTTTCACCAAAACAAATGCAAACTGACCTGAAGCTTTATCACCAGCTGACAGTTGACCGGACGCTGCTGGAGGGCCAGGCGGCTTCAGGGAATTGGTGAGCAACCCCTGCAACAGAACACAAGCGAACGTTGATGCGAAACCACTCGCCACCCTTTCGAATAAAAGAACATGTGAAGTGATAACATAATGTAAAGCAAGCAAACACAGCCACTTTTATTTTGATTACAAATATTTCCATGTAAGTCAACGGAGGATGAATACAGTCCAGCTGTGTGAGCGCCAGCAGAGCTGCGGCTGCTGGGCAGTGGCTATTTTCTCAGTGCCCAGCACAGGGCTGGCACAGCAGAGGCACTGGGACACTTGGCAGACGAGTGAATAAGGGCAGGAATGAAATGGGTTCCTACACTCAATACATTTACAATAAAACTAGAGCAAAACCATTGGCCTTTCCATCTCCATCCAGCTCGAGTTGCACCTTATCATGTGTCTTTTTTTTTAATGATTTATTCACACATGCAAGCTGGGGTATAGGCCAGAGGTGTGGGGTGGTGAGAGGATTCACCAGAGACAGAGTGGGGAGCAGAACAGGCAGACTGACTGAAATACACTGCTGAGGAGAGCAGTAGGCGAGGCAGGAGAGGTCCGCTGCGCCATGTGGGAATCTCCCTGGCCGTGTATCGAATTCGTACTGCCAGGGCTCTGGATAGATTCAGTGCTGCATTTAACCCGTTGTGCCACCAAGGAGGCCATGTGTCCTTAACGCTGAATGTGGGCACCTCCAAAAGGACCACACCCCAAATGCTTAAATGCCACTGTAAGTCATGGCAAACTAAGGGACGGAGAATCACGTCTGAGAACTCACTCACTCCAGGCAAGTTCTGGCGTTCAATCTAAAGCCACTCAGAAGTCATACGAGCAGCGGAGATGCCAGTTTCCTCAGGAAAACCCTGTGAGCGAGCTTCCGCTGCTCTGCAGTTACCCCTCTGACTTTCTTCTGGATGGTTTACCAGTTTACGATATAACCTATTTTTGTAAGGGACAATGCTTGCCAGGCAAAAGCCGTAAAGTAGACGTAACAAGTGTGAGTGGGTATGCAGACTTGGAAAGCAGAAGAAAGCAAACTAGCATGCCCGAGCAGACACTGAGTGGGCAGGGACACAGCCGCGGGCAGGGAGGCAGGCTGGCACCCAGCCTGGCCCCTCCACTCACATTTGGGGGAGCTTCTATTAGTCATGTGAGCCTCAGTTTCTGCACTAGTGAAGCAAGTTTAAACACCTGTCCTGTCTCTTGCTAATATGGGTAGACACAGTCAACAGTTAAACAAGAGTAACAACTGCAAACCCAAACACCTCAGACCTAAGGCAGCAGACCTGTGACCGAAGATTACTAGGGGGAGGAAGTCAGGCTCTGAAGACAAAGTTGGGTCCTGACATCTGACTCTGTCAAGACTGGCCTAAGTTGTGGGGAAAGAGTCACAATTCCTTTTTAGACTTACTGTTCATTTAAACAAAGTCAGGACTTAAAACAGCACTGTTTTCAGTTAAAAGACAAAGACACTGCACATCGGTAAGGCGAAGGTCGGGAAGTTGGTTACCTGCTTAGGCTGGTTGGTAGCCATGGCGATCAGCCCTGGGTGAGTCATTTTGGCTGCAGAGAACGGCACTGAGGAACTGGAAACACAAAACACACACTCAAGGCACGACTGGGTGGAAACGCTCATTCACCTCAGAGACACTCTGTCTAGTAAACGATACCAATCTGGACCAGAATATTGCTACCTGGGACCCTGGCCAAAGGGATCTGATCTTTTTCTGAATAATAAATTTTCCAAATGAAATTTGGTCATTAGCAGGGAAGTTCAAGTTGTGTCTTGTTTAAACTTTCCAGCCCCAGACCACATTAGGGAGGTCTGGCTCCTTTCCAAGTCCGAGGAGCTGCTCCATAGGACCTAAGGGACATGCAGAGCTGCTGCCACGAAGTGGGGGATCTGGTTGTATTTTTCAGAGCCCTCCCTCCCCCCTTAGGGAAGATGAGTATTTTTCCATCAAAAAAATAACTTAGAGAGTGGGGCCTCCCCGGTGGCACAGTGGTTAAGAGCTGTGCTGTGGCGCCGTAAGCAGTGGTGATGCGAGTTCGACACCCGGCCGGGGAGAATCCCACATGGCGCGGCAGACCTCTCCTGCCTCGCCCGCTGCTCCCCTCAGCAGTGTATTTCTGATCTGCCTGTACTGCTCCCCGCTCTGTCTCTGGTGAGCCCTCTCGCCGCCCCACGCCTCTGGCCTGTGCCCCAGCTTTTATGTATAACTAAAAAATAAATCTTAAAAAAAATAATAATAACCTAGAGAAAGAAAGACAAAAATAAGCCCATGCCTCATAGGAGAAAATCATCCAGCGATTTAATAATCCTACATGTGCCTCAAGGTCCTCTGCGGGAATAACAAAGGAACCTCCCCAAATACACTTTATTAGACTGTGAGAGGGAGGAGAGAAAGTGGAGTTATTTTTAATGAAGCAAAGCCCCCTTATTTTGGTTTTGAAAGCAGAAACTACACATGTGCATCGTCTGAGGAAACACGCCCTGTCCCTGGAGACGCTCGCCGGCAGGTACACAGGCCCAGCCCCTCCCGCCGGCTCGGCCTCCAGCAGAGAAGAGGAATGTGCCAGTGAGATCCCTGGGCAGATGCGCGGCCTGGGGAGAGAGGGCTGAGCTGCTGAGAGTCACAAGGGAAATGAAAATCTTTTCTGCTTTCTCAAAGACAAACAAAAGCGAAGCTAGAAATAAAAGCAGCAATGTGTCCAATTTTATATAACATTTTTTTACACCCCAAACTTCATTAGACCATGATAGTAAATTAAACCATGCATGAAGTAGGCAGAGTGCATTTTATTCTATTTACTGTGACGATGCTGTAAGTCTCCTAGGTATCCCAAATCCCCAAACACACAAAATTGGGATTCACAGGACCTGTGCGCCAGCCACGTGACAGCCCTGCAGGGAGAGGCCGCGCGGGTGACAAACCAACGGACTAAACGGCTCTGCCATGAGCCAAGAGAGCAAACAAAACCGGGGAGCCTGCTACCACAGACATGCTGCAAGCTGTGGCCGTGACAGTGACCAAACAGGGAAATGCGCAGCCAGCAACAGTCAGAGAAGGGAAGACGAAAAAGTCACAATCTGGAATCACCGTATTTTGGATGACTATATTCTACTTTCCAGCAAAATCCATCTGATGTGCTCTATTCTACAACCATGAACAAAAACGAAAGGCCCCCAAGAGCACAGCGGCGCCGAACAGTCCCAGGAGGCGCGCGTTACCGACTGCGACCACACGTTTGCGTGACCGCGGCGTCCGCGCTCCGCTTTAGAAATGAGGGACAAAGTGACCGGGTCACGAAGAAGATAAAATTAGGTTCCTGGAGAAATTCTAACAGAAGCTAAGTTCTCTGATTCTCCGTGACCCGGACGATGCTGAGAGAAGACATCGACGGGGAAAACACCCAATGTGAAAAACACGACGAGGCCTGTCGCACACCAGCCCTGAGCAGAGAAGCGCTCCCGGCCTGCCTCTGCCACCGCCCTGAGCCACAGGTGGCCTCACGCGTGAGCTCCAGGGAGCACGCGCACCAGCCATAACACGAGCTGGTAAGATGGTGAAGCAGTAAAAGGTCGGTTAAGCCTTTTCCTAGCGGTCCATTAAGCCTGTATGAGCGTTAACAAGGCAAATGTCCATACTGCAGATTTCACTGCTGAGAAGCCCAAGCTACCTGTTCTCTTCCCCATTTCAACCTTTTAAAGAGCTCGTAAAAAAAAACAAGGAATGTGATTATGCTTTATTTTGGTGACTCTTAATCATTACCACAAATGTCATTTTATTTATTCATACATGCAGAATAAATCTAAACCAAGAAAGCTTCTAAAGTTAAATCTTTAATAAACTGAATTTTCTGGCTCACAATCAAAAGAGGAGGCGTGTACGAAGAAAGGCCGACTTGTCAAGAGCAACGAAGGGACAAATCAATCAGGAAAGGAAAAGGAAGATAACAGAGGCGACTGAGCCCAAAGCTATCCGTTCATTTTCCAGACTTTTTCTGTCCATCGTGGAGACTGTGACCGTCGAGTGTTGTCCCTACAGGTAACTGAAGGGACATCCGAAGGTCAACTGCTCTCCAACACGTTACCCCAATGCCACCCGCTGAGTCGAACGCCATTCCTGTGTGAAATCTAGTCACCAAATGACTTACAAGTTATGAGCTGGACTGCCTGAAAGCTTGGACAAGGCCTGTATCAAATGTGCAAATACAAACTTTAGGAGTTTTTAATGTCACAGAAAGATGTCAGCAACTAAGCTCATGATTAAGCTGAGAAAGGAGGTTACAGAGCAGCATGCATTGCAATTTTATCTAAAAAATGAATTTTCATAGAATAAAGATGACTAAACATGTAAATGGGCACTGAACATCTGTGGTGGGAATCGAGGCGACTGATTTTGTTCAACTATCTGTCTTTTACAAAGTCTACAAGGAACACGTGGACCAAGAAAAAAAAGGAGGTGAACATTTTTATGGTTCTGGTCATGACTCCAGTTATTTTTTTAAATAGAACAACGCCTAAGTCAGTGAAAGAAAAAAACTGTCAACTGAGAATCCTTTATCCAGGGAAAATATCTTTCAAAAACAAAAGTGAAAAAAAGACTTGGCAGGCACACAAAAGCTGACAGAATGCAGATCCACAACTCAAGAAATGTTAAAGGAGTCCTTTCAGGCAGAAAGAAAATCATACCAGATGGGACTAAACGAAGAAACTATGATAATTAACAATTTGTAACAACATATCAGAGTTTACAACATAAGCAGAAGTGAAGTGTATGATATATTTGGAGGCGGAGTGGGAAGAAAAAGAATAACACTGTTACAAGATTTTTACTCTGTAAACCCTAAAACAATTACAGCTAATTAACCGACAAAATAGTCATAAAAAGGAACCCAAAAGGTAGAAAAAGAAGAAAAACAGAACAAAGGGACAGGAAAAAATCAAAATAGGGTAGACTAAAAGGCAAACATTAAGAAATCACATTAAATGTAAATAACCTAAGCACTCCAATTAAAATGACACCTTGTCAGTTTGGAAAGAAAAGTCAAGACCCAACTATCTATTGCCCGCAAGAAGTCTATTTTAAACAGAGACACAAAATCGGCACAAAGTAAGAGCAGGGGAAAACCTATGTAACACTGGCACTAAACAAAGCAAGTTGCAGTGGCTACACTGAGGTCGGGGAAACAGGTTTCAGAACAAATTCACCTCACTAGGGGACAAAGAGGACCCCTCTTTATAATGACAGCTGGGTCATTTCAAAAAAGTAACAATCCTAAACACTTATGCAACTAATAACAGAATACCAAAACACACAGAGCAGAGAAATGACAGAACCACAAGGAAAATAAATTCACACTCCAGCTGAAAGCATCCACGCGATTTTCCGTCACTGCAAGAACAAACAGACACGAGTCGTCAGGAACAGGAAGACTCGGGGTGGGGTGAGCCCGAGAGCAGGCAGCCATGGCAGAGTCAAGCCGGGGGCTGCAGGGCACGGGAAATGGCATTACTGTGCGGTGGGGTCCCAGGTCCCCCGTTACAGAGAGAAGCTGCAGCACATGAGGACGATGAGGCAAAAGCAGCCCCAGAAAGACTTCCCGAGACCCTTTCTAGCTAGGGAAGGTTCACACTGAGCGTGCACAGGGCCTGGTGCCAGGCAGCAGAACTGGCAAAATACCAGGTGAACCAGTTCTACCTTGAGCCGTACCTGCAGGACGTTATTCCAGACAGAAGAACGAACAATGGGCAAAAACAATCATGCAGTGGAGCTCTGTGGGTGCAGCTGCCCTCAGAGTATTTTTATGAAGTTGGTTACATCTGAAATGTACAATTCAGAACTTCGTCAGACTACAAGTATACTACTTTAAGTAGCTATTGCAATTGTTGGGGCGAGGAAAACAGTTCATTTTCCTGTTTGCTTTGAGTTTTATTTACTTTTCCTACCTTAAGGTGGAAGCTAATATCATTCATTTGTGCTCTTATAAATTTCCTTAAGATGTGCTTTGAGAAAAGAACACAGGCATGAACTGATTCGACTTTCACGGCAATCTAACCGACACGCGCACGGTACGAGTGCCTCTGACGCGCATAAGCGCCGTCAGGGAGCGGCGATAGCCTCGTGAGGGGCTGGCAGCGACCGACCGGGGCGTGCTGCGTGCTCCTGTAGCAGCTGCACTGCGACAAGGTCATGCCTTTTCATTCACCGCCTGTCCACGAGCGCATTCGGGCTACCATGGCAGAGGTTTAAGACAGAGACAACACGGTCCACGAGCCTGAAATATTTACTATTTGGCCCCTTCAGAAAAATCTTGCTGCTCCCTTCCCATAAAATGTCTCAATAGATCTAAAGAATTCAAGTCATACAAAGCACTTCTCCAACCACAATGGGATTAAACTAAGCATCAGTAACACAATGGCATCTAGAAAATGTCTAATGATTTTGAAATAGAATAACATACTTTAAAATAACCCATAAGTAGATAATGAAATCAAAGAATAAATTCAAAGTATTTTGAACTGAATGAAAATACAATTTATTTAAAATCTCTATATGATGTAGTCAAAGCATATCTTAAGGAAATTTATAAGAGCACAAATGAATGATATTAGCTTCCACCTTAAGGTAGGAAAAGTAAATAAAACTCAAAGCAAACAGGAAAATGAAATAAAGATCAAGTTGAAAAAGACGAGAAAAAATAATCCATGAAATCAAAAGTTGTTTGTTTGAGAATAAAACTCTAACCAGACTGATCAAGAAAGAGAGAAGACAAAAATTACCATTAACAAAAGCAAGTGAATGCATGTAAGTTCTACACACAGTAGAAGGGTAATACCAGGGGCTACTCCCTAACTCCATGTACGATATAAGTGGATTAAAAAGATACCCTACTGAATGGGAGAAAATACTTCAACATTACACAACTGACACGGGGTTACCTGAGATACATAAACGACCAGACAAGTGAACAATAAAAAACCACAAGCGACCCAATGAATGGGCAGCACACACAAACAAGAATTCACCAGAGAGGCTACCAGAAGGCCAAGAGATGCCAGCCCTGACATTATCCTCAAATAAGCATCGGCTGCATCCAGCTAAACATACCCGGCTATTTGTGGTTATCCAAGATCACAGAACTTTACACATACACAAAAGGTGGACATCACCGCAGGTAAATGATGGCTCAATTTTAAAAAACTGCTACAGTGCAAACATCACCACATCAAACAACAGATTAGGTCACTTAACTGCTTGAGAACGTCGAACGGCTGGGCCCTGGGCCCTGGCGGCGCCCACGGGCATGCTCCCTGGCCTCTTGGGGTCTCGCTCCAGCCGCCAGGGCCCACCTGGCCCTCCCGGAAACCTGCTCTGCACACTCCCACCAGAGGCCTGCCCTGGCTCTTCCTTCCTGGGGATACAGGCGACCTGCATTCCGCCCTTTCTGTCGTTAACTCAAGTGTCAAAAGTCACTGAAAAGCAGGCCAGTCCCTAAGCCAGGAAAATCCAGCTTACTGGGGAAAGAAACAGGGCCTGGTACTTCTGAGCTCTTTCAGCCACTCCCTGTGTGGCAGAGGCGCCCCTCTGACTGGCATATTGAAAACTGCAAACCAGACAATAGTCCCGACACAACTTCCCCACTGAAATTTTCTGTCACGCTATCACCATCTTAAGTCTGTACATCTCACCTACTTATCTCACTCACTGTCCCTCCATGACCAGGAAGGAGACTTGTCGAGGGCTGTTTTGCTGACGGCTGTACCCCTGCACCAAGAAGCCGCTCAGCGAGTTCGGAAGCAGCAGTGAGGTGACCGTCACGAGTGGAGTGGGACAGGGCGCGGCCACAGACGACAGTCCCCAGGCCGCCACCAGCTTCTCGGTCGGGTCTGCTCCCGAGTGGCACTGGCTGATGTACACAGAACAGACCTGAACTCCTTCGCCTGCTGCCAGGACCTGTAAGGGCAGGGTTCCTTCTCTTCCCTGTCATGGAGAAGCATGACGTATGCAGAACGGAAGAGGAAGGAACTAAAACCTCAGGGACAAGGTGTCATGTCATCAGTGCACTTCCTGAGGCAGTCGGCAGCGCCCGTGGAGCAAAAGGACCGACCCGTGCTGTTGCCCAGGACAAAGACAAAATGCACTTTCAGTCAGGACCAGCCCTGGAAACTTCCTGCAGAGGCTGTGCCCGAGCCCTGAAGGACGGGCCGGGTCTCTGGAGAACCAGCACAGGCTTCAAGCGACTCCTGTGCCCAGGGCCATGATGGTGACCCGAGGCACCAGTGCGGATGACACGGCGGAGCGTCCTTCTGCCAACGACGAAGATGGACGGGCACCATTTCCACCCAACCACAGGGAGACTCGTGCAGGCCCTTACTGCAGGATGCCACGGGAGCCTGCAGTTAGTGTACGGGACACGACCCTGATAAATCAAAGCTTGATGGGCTGCGCTCTCTGCAGCGGTCTGTTGTTAATGGAAACACCAAGCACTACATTACTGTGGCAAATAACACATCTCTGCTGCCATGTACAAAAAAATAAAAATGCCCACTGAGCGCTGGATCGAAGAATGAACGAACAGACGCGTGCGTGCAGGCCACATTCCCGAAGCAGGGCCGGCCCGGTGTGTCTGTGAACAAACCAACAGGCAACCCCACCTCACCTGGAAATGAAGCTCGTACCTGCCCTCACCTGGCGCCCTTTCTCATGCTCCACTGATGACCGGGTCTCAGCCACCCCGGCCTTCCCGCCACTGTACCTCAAACTGCTCTGCCCTTGCCCAGGCCTGGGTTCCCACATTCTGCACCCTCAGTTCCAGCCTGCAGTTGGCGATTTCGGGTCATCGCTCAACCTTCAGCTGAAGCACCTTTCCTTACCCACCTCCTCTCGGCCCGACTCCACCAGACCCTCACGGCGCGCTTCCTCTGGTATCCCCATGAAACTTGAAGACGTGACTGAACACTTGTGTCCCAGCGGCCTGGAGGCTGTCCCCCGTAAGTGTGGTGCAAGCAGGGAGCTGGACTGCCGCCAATGTATCCCTAACACTCAGGCCGGGGGCTCACAGCAGGGGTGCCGGAGCATGTGCTGAATGAGCGCTGCACCCCGAGGAAGTCCCAGTCACAGGTCCACGCCTCACAAACCCGCTTCCTCAGAACAGGCCGCTTAGTTAATACAACGGGTGAGACCAGAAGATGCCAGCAGCGGGAATATGTACGCTTGCCCACTGATAAATCTGTGGGACACCACTCAGAAAATGTTAAATGCAGAACGAAATAAAATATTCACAGGAAGCTCCTGCTGACAGAATCGGAGAGCAGGTTGTTTGGTGAAGAACATATATTCCCCTCTCCATCCTTCTAGTCGGGAGAAGCAGCAGACACCAATTTCCCTTTGTCAATTATGCTTAGAGTTCCCTATTAATCAACGATCATTAAAAAGTAACGACGTTCCAGGCACTGAGCTGGGCCAGCAAGTTATATACTGTAGCACAGGTCAGTTCTGTGCGGAAAGAAGAAAGTTTCATCAGGATTCCTCTCTAACTTCCAGGGCCGTTTCCCTGAGGTCAGGAGAAGGGCAGGCTCAGACTTGCCCCCTGACGAGGCGCGGTCAGAGACCAGTGCAGATGGACCAGTTCAGGGGAGCCAGGCTGAGAAGGGGTACCGGGTCATCACGAAGGGGTGCTCCAGCACAGTGGCCATTCCTAAAGCAGCTCAGAAACACCAGCCGTGTTTCTTTCACCACAGGGTTTCCTGTCTCAGGTGACAAACTGCCTCTCAGTGGCTTTTCTCTGCCTTCCCTACAACGGGAATCTGGCCACGATTCCCTGACTTTAAATCCGCAGAGCCTTTTCCTTTGAGACGCTCACAACCACCACAAATGCCGTCGTGGTCTAAACCGCATGGCCAAGCTTCAAGGTCACGAGAAAGGCAAGCGGGTAGGTTATTTATTTTTTGGTTGCAGGAGAAGTGCTAGTATGGCCCTGAGATAACTGTAAAGTTCCTGGAACAGGCAGTGTTGACAAATGGATCAATGCAGAAAAAAGAGAAGGCCGGCAGAGCGCTGAGGCAGGACAGCCAGAGCAGTCAGCGAGCAGACCAGTCCCGGGTGGCAGAGAGGGCATCACGCGGGCAACCCCGGGCCTGCAGCTGCAGTGCTAGCCGTGGACTGACATGGGCTCTGACACGAACATCCTGAACGACGCTGGTCCCCCCTTCTCGACACTCGTTCCTACTCAGGAACGTCTCTCGGTAACTCCCGATGCCACCAGGGAGGCTGGGCTGGACTGGCGTGAGCTTGGCACCAAATACACAGAGCGACGGGCATATACGCACAGCCCGGGCGTGGTCTGTGGCCCGTGCTGCCCAGGGAGGGAAGAGCCAGCGCCTCGAATTCTCCACACAGATTCGGACTAAAGGCAGTGAGCTCTGGCAGCGCTGACCCGGCCCGCCGACCTGGCATGGGAGCGAGGCTGGAGTCTCCAAACAGAACTGCCGCCTTTTGAAAGCCTGCCTTCGCACACAAAAGGCAAGAGAAGCTTGAAAGAGGAGAGATGCCCAGAGAGGAAGTGAGGCCTCCCCGCTGTGAGACTTTCAAGCTTAAGTTCACCACTGAACTTTCCAAATCAGCAGTCTGCACTGGAACAAAACAGCAACTCTGGAACCCCAAGAGTTCCAGAGTATTAAAAAAGGAAGACAAAGATACCCCCTCTGCTGACCTAACAGCCCTCGTGTCTACTGCAGAGCCCACACATGGCAGACGGCGCGTGCAGGGCCGGTCACCGAGACGGGCTCAGAGGTTGCTACGGCAGCTGTCACTGGGCAGCTGAGAACAAAATCTCCTGCTCCCCAAACTAGCTGTCCCTGTTCTTCATGACCTAAGGCAGCTCTACAGGAGTCACCCGTGACAGCAGCCCTGCTGCCCCCTGCAGGCAGTTCATGGCTATTACAGGCAAATTCAGACCAACCCTTGGGGTGGGGGAGGTGCATACCCGGTGGCTGCAGAGGTGGCGGTAGGGTTATTCTTGCAGTTCTGCACAGTGACCACTTGAGGGACGGTCTTCAGAGTTGATTCAGTCAAAGTACTGACGGCTATTTGAGTAGGGAAGAGAGAGAGACATTAGTGGCAGTAAGGATCAAGAAGCCCGGCGTACATAAGCGAATGATACGGGACACCCTCCAGCAGAACACAGCTCTGTGTGACAGGCTCTCCTCTAGCAAGTCTGCAGCGCTGCACCCCCCGGGACACCTGCCTCCCCCACTAATAAGGATGGTGGCGGGAAGCTCTGTGCAATTTAGTCAAACATACCAGTGCAGGGAAGAAGAATTTCCCAGGCAGCTTCCGCAGAGCAGAGCTGAGAAACCTGCCGCTTGCTCATTAGCTCGCCTCGGAAAGGGCGTGAGGAAGGGAGGACGAGCAGTGCCAGGCTCAGGGTCCCCCCCGCCCCCGCATCTAGCCAAGGGCTTTTCCTGTCAGACTCTGTTGGGTGTTGAGAACACAGAAGGGGCCTAAAAATACTCTCTCTTCTCCAAAGGAGATACGGTTCAGAGAGAGAGACAACGAAAATGGTGCTCGGACGAGAGTGGGGAAGAGGCCGAGAGGTCCTGAAGGAAGGAATGGCAACGGGGCGGGGGCAGGAGGGGGGGGGTTCTCACCTCCCTGTCTTAGGCCTGTCCACCTTCATGTACCTTCCTGGTGTTCGATAACTTTGAACTGTGACCCAAAAGACTAGCCAACACTCATTATGAACTACTGAGGCCCGAGCCACGCTCTCGGGTCTCTTCCGTTTCTGGCCAAGCTCGCAGCCCAGGCCCGTGGTGGGTCTGCAGCAGCTGCTTTCTTCCCTCCCTCTAAGCAGCCACCAGGGATGCTTGGCTATCACTACACCTGTCTAATCTCTCACTGTCCAAGGTGCATACACCTTAGAAATTTTTGCTTCCAAAATGCGAATGGAAGTCACACCACCTCCTGCTGAGGGTGGAATAACCCTAAGTGCTGGCAGACTTTAACTTTATAAGTAACAGAGTCTCTCAGCTTCATTTCAGGCCTATTCAGCATAACGCCAAGATTTTGCTTGGTCTACGTAATACTTAAAACATCACAGAATTCTTTTCCCCAGAAGCTTCAAAGGCACCTTAAAAAGCCACCTTGTTTATGCTGTTTCATATCTATTTCAGATGCCTTACAAAGGATTTTAATATTTGAATTATTCTTAGAAAACTTTTATTGTTGAATAATGATAATTCTTTGTCTACATCAAACCTGCCTTTTCAACCTTTGAAAAAGAAATGTCCAAGCTGCTATGGGTTCTAAGCCGTGATGAAACTGAAAAATAAACAAGAATACCTGACTCACAGCCGTTTCTTAATCTGGGCACTGTCGCAACGTTGGGGAAGTTACCCCTTCTTGTGGGGTGTCCTCTGCAATGTTAGGCGTTTGTGGTGTTCCTGGGGTCTACAGTAAATGCCAGCAACACTGCCAGCCATTTCTGGGGGGGGAGGGCCAAACTAGCCTTCGGTTGAGAAGGCTACAAGCAAGTGGTTCTTGCTTGTACAGATTATAAACCAGTGATAACCGAAGTGCTTGAGGCCAACTACCTAGAAATCTGCATGCAGAAAATTCTGGATAGCCACAAACCATTGACAAAATGTAAAGAGCTGGTGTATATCCTCCTGCCAAGGCTAACTGCTACCTGAGGCGCTGCGCCACCAGGGGAAGGGTGAGGACTGGGGCCCGGCTCGCTCTACCTGGCAGCAGGCAAACTGCACTGCTCTGGGCCCGACGCTACTAGAAAGCAAACACGCACATTCAGACCTCCCTCCTGGGGTGGCTGGGCCCCCCATAATAACATAAGGCAGTTTTCACATTAGTGGGGCTCTAACTGCAAAGGTTCATTTGAGGCTTGTTTTGTTTTCTGGCACACCCTGTTTGACCACCAGCAGCAAACCCTTGTTATGTGCCCTTCTTGGAGTGTGCTGCGAATGTGCTTCGTAAGAAATTAAAGATGAAGAGGGCATTAAAAAAACCCATACCAACAAGTAGGGCTTAACAGTGTCAACAAAAACCACTGACTCCCACTGAGCTGAATGTAGCAGACCTCACACTCCTCTTAAAGAACAAGGTTTCAGGCCTAGCCTCTGCCTTTCTGGAACTCTCCCCAAGAAGGGGAGGGCGCCGCCACACCAGTCTTCTCTTCGGAAGGCAGCAAAAAGCCGGCTGTTTCCTGGTATCTGCTGCGGGGCGCAGTCAGTCCCTGCAGGTGTGCGGCCACAGCTCTTACCTGGCACCTGACTGGCCCTCTGCCGTCTCAGTGCTGCCTCCCCGGCCGCCTGGGGAGCTGAGATGGGTTGGGAGGGGGCACCGTGTTTCACGGTTTTTGTCGCAAGCATTGTGCTATCAGCCCCCTGGGGAATGATTTTGCTAGTAGATGTAGACACTAAGGAAAAGAGAAAGATTAAGTGAATGAGAGGGTCAGACAAGTTAAAATGGTACATTCTCCACATCAAGTAACAGAGAAAATGCTAACACTACGTATCGGTGTTAGCGCAGGAAGGCCCAGCACGCAACAGGCTGGCTCCCTGCAATGTGCCTGCCGCCTCGACGGCTGAAACACTTCACGCAGTTGCGTCCGACACTGAGATGAGCCTGCAACCAGGGGCTGAAGCCACAGGCTGTACAGGTGGCGCCCCCTGGAGGGGGACGTAGATGAGGATGAACAGCCCCAGAAATATGCCCAGACAGAAAGATCTGGGGTGGAGACTCTGACAGGAAATAGAAAGGATTGCAGAAGCAACCCCCGGGATCAACGGTTCCAGGGTCAGCCATCCCTGCCCCCACCAGGCCCATCTTCCAGAAGGCTGCTGCGGGCCTCTGAAGGACATGGAGAGGGTTCCAGCAGCCACCCTCAGAGGAGAAAAGCTGAGAGGCTTTGCAAGTAGCTGAATGGCTCAAACTGCTCCCAGCTCTGCGGCCGCTACAGCGGGAGGGGAAGGGGCAGACCCTCAGCGGCAGCTCCCTGAGCGGCGCGGTGCGGCCGCCTGCTGGGCCGCTCGGCTGCTGCCGCGGCCGTTCCCTAGGCTGCTCGTCTGACTGAGCCGGCACGCGGCGGCAGCTCCAGTGAGCATCTCCCGTCGCGCCTTCTGCTGTCGCCTGAGCTGGATCCCGGCCTAGTGTCTGGCTGCCACGGGCCCCAGGCCCTCGGTGGCAGGAAGATGCCACCTTGACCCTTCTGTTCAGAATATGTTCACATATATTCTGGTGGGAAGACGGCATTTTGGGAGCATGGCCTTTTGTTTGGGATACTTGCTCTAGGTCTTCCGTGGCAGAAGATACCATCTTAGATACCTCTGGAGAAGGGCTTCAAACCACTGGGCACTACTTGGGGTGAGAGAACTTGCCACTGTGGCCTCAGCGACTCTGTTTTCCCTTGTTTGTTAAATAAATCCCATTATTTTTGTTCCCTGAATCTGAGTGGTTGTGCAATTGTACACATGGGTGAAAAACTGACAATGACCCCTGGTCACTGTCTTTGGCCAGTTTTAGTGCCCCTGACTGCCTGACTGCCCAGTATCAATGTGACTTTCATGCCAACCGTCAGCTGCCTGCTCTCCTCTCCTAGGACCTCTCTGTTCCAGGACCAGCGCCACAGCGAGTGCCCTGCAGGAGCCCCGACGCCCTGGACGCAGACGTCAGCACGGGGCCCGGCGGAGAGCCAAGGCCCACAGCTGCGGCTAGCCGGCGAGCTTTCGGACAGAGTGGGCTGGAAGAGCTAGGGTCTGAAGGCCACGGCTGTGAGTAGCTGCTTCAACAGGGCAAAAGCCGGGGGCCTCCCTGGTGGAACAATGGTTAAGCGCTGCGCTGTGGAGCTGTCGGCAGCTGTCGGCAGCAGCAACGCAAGTTCGATGCCCGGCCAGGGAGATTCCCACAGGGCGCAGCAGACCTCTCCTGCCTCTCCGCTGCTCCCCTTAGCAGTGTGTTTCCGTCAATCTGCCTGTTCTGCTCCCCACTCTGTCTCTGGTGAACCCTCTCACCGCCTCATGCCTCTGGCCTGTACCCCAGCTTATATGTATAAATAAATCTTCAAAAAACAAACAAACACACAAAACACAGGGCAAAAGCCTCGTCCTTTCACCCGAGAAGGCCTGTCCAGACAAACAGAAGCTGGCCCAGCAGCGACAGTGTGGACCCTGCAGAGTGTCCTCCTCCTTTCCGTCACAACATCCTACAAGTCGCTTTCTGGGGGAACACCCCTGTTTTGAGCCAGTCTTCTGGAATATCAGCAGAAAAGTGCTAGATGCAGCAACTGACCGGTGGGACAGTAAAAACCCAGTCGCAGCTCCTTCATTACTCAGAAACCTGGCCGGGAAAAGAGCTCTCATCTGGTTGCTTACTTACTCGAAGCTCCCATCACACCAGCTGAGCCAGGAGTCAGGTGAGGTTTAGTCATCTGGGGCAAGAGGCCAGGCTGGACAGAAGACGTGCGGGACAAGAGGATGTGGCAAGGGGCCTGGGCCACGGCGTCGTCATCTTTGTGGGCGGGGTGTGCGTCTTCGCTCTCCAGAGACGGGGAAATGGATGAGGTCGAGCTGACTTCATCCAAGTCTTCGCAGTATCCTTGAGCCAGGAAGGCGGACCGAGACAGGCTGGCTACAAAGCCCACAAGAGACAGTTAGACAACACAAGGCAAGCCCGCAAGCGAACTGTCACTGCTGAGAGAAACAGCCCATTTGTAAAACGATGCGACTATTTCTTATTTTAGGTGGGAGCTGCTGTTGTCAAGTGGGGGCAGAGACGGCTGGGGACCGGGTCTCGTGCGAGCAGGGCTTTGGGCAGCCGCGCCGGACGGCAAGGGAACAATTTGACTGTTGAGCAAAAAACATGAAGTGAGAGAGGAAACGAAGCACTGGTGTGAAAGGCGGGAGAGCTGGGGCCAGCTCCGGAGCAGGTGAAGTCACAGCGCTGTCCTTGCTCGCCCTGGTGAGGCTCCAAAGAGCAGGCAGGACATGAATGGAGGCGCCGCCACGCCCTCCCTCCTGAGCGCCGCAGGCACGTCCAGGTAAATCTCCTGAGTCTAATGAAATCCAGTGTCCTTCCGGGTTTACTTTTTCTCCCACAAACCACAGGTAAGTAAAGTCTTACGCATGTTACGTCCTGCCACGAGCTTCAGGAAGCCGTGACTGCGTATGCGCTGGGGGCGTAACGATCACAGCAGACAGCAGCGGTCTCTCCCCGAGTTGCCGGACAGCGTGAGTGCTCACGGTCACCCGTCCTGCAGGCACGTCGCCGCAAGACTTCAGTCCTCGTAATGTAAGTGTGACATGAACAACTGTGACTGAACCAGTGCAACGAGCTGGGCTCCTCAACCAGGTAGCCAAGAGCGCTTTGGGCCTGGATGTGCGAGCCACGTAACTGTGAGATCACAAACAGGCGGGGATTTAAACCACCGAGTCTGGGATAGTTCGTTACAGCATCCTTGGGAATGATCACAAACCCACATTCTCTTAGGGCCATGCTGCTCTCAAGAATTTCTCTAAAATTTTAGTTCTCAAGCGACAAAAGATGACTTAGACTTGTCACCCTTGGAACTGGCTAGAGAAGCGGAAGCGACAATGCAGCCCCCAAGGGAGGAGTCCGGTTTCCCTCCTCCCCTTCCTGATGCCCCTCACTGGCTCCGGGAGGAGACCCGTCAACTGCAAGGTGCAGTGGCCGTGCCCACTCGCAGGGCCAGGAGCCTGAATGCCCATTCTCCCGGGGCACCGTGGCCCCAGCTGGCATGTGCTGCTCCCTGCTGTGACCGACAATCGGCTCCCTGGCATCAGGAAGGCCTCAGAATGATCGACTGCCCCTCTGGAACCCACAGAATCTCATTGTGCTTAAATGCTAGTCACAAGGAAAGGCAGAGGGGCACATTAAAGGGAAAAAGGGAGACTTCACGATCACCTCAGTAGATGCAGCAAAGCACCGAGCTTATGGGCAGCTGCAGAGTTTTTTCCCTTTGCGATCAAAGCAAGGAGCCCACTGGTCATTCTACCGGCCTCTGCCCTGGGGGGCTGGGCCAGTGAAATAAAGTATGAAAAAACAAAAGGAATGAAAAGGGAGAAACTAAAGTGTTCGTATTCACGGAGGATATAAATGTTTCCACTGGAAAAACATTAAAAACATTTCCGTAGAGAGGCCACGAAATAACCGCAGACACCCAACACATGAATGCAGTGCAGCAGGGGCTGCACACAAAGCCAAGGGACCACCAAGAAATCTGGAGTTGGGCCTCCCTGGTGGTGCAGCGGTTGAGCGCTGCACTGTGGAGCTGTTGGCAGCGGCGACGCGAGTTCGACGCCCGGCCGGGAAGAATCCCACATGGCGTGGCAGACCTCTCCTGCCTCGCCCGCTGCTCCCCTCAGCAGTGTGTTCCTGATCTGCCTGTTCTGCTCCCCGCTCTGTCTCTGGTGAACCCTCTCGCCGCCCCCCACCTCTGGCCTGTACCCCAGCTTGTATGTATAAATAAAAAATCTTTAAAAAAAAAAAAAGAAATCTGGAGTCTGAGACCCCACATCTGACAGGGAATAAAACATGAAATTAAAGGAAAAACCCACCACTCTGCGTGCATCAGGAGTGCCCTCAACTCTTCAAAAGACGTCTAACAAAAGACAGGCTCGCCCTCAGGCAGGCAAAGACCCGAGTGCTCGTGCGCCTGCTCGTGAGGGGCGGGGGGACCGCGCAGCACCAAAGCCGGCTCTGGGGTCCGCCCAGAGGCTCCCTCAAACTTTCCTCTGTGGGCTGAGGGAGGTGGGATTCAACAAGACCACTCTAATATTAACACGGAAGCGGACAGTACCAAGCAGAGCCGAACAGTCTGAGCACAGGTCAGCAAACGGTAGCCATGGCCTGTCTGGCCATCTGCTTTTGAAAACGAAGCTGCGCTGGCCAACAGGCGTGCCCAGCCGTTCACATGCCGCCTGCGGCTGCTGCCCCTTCACGAGAGCAGAGCTGAGGTACAAAGAAAGTAACAGGAGCCACAAGTATGAATTATTTACTCTCTGTCTTCTAAGAAAAGGCTTGGAACCCCTATTTTAGACTGTAGAACTTTCTGCAGTGATGAAATGCTCCCTGTCCTGCCTCCCATTCCAGTGGCCGCTCGTCGCATCTGCCGAGTGGGCACCGGAAATCTAATAAGCTAAGGGTACTGGGCAGCTGAATTTTTACCTTTACTTGGTTATCTTCATGTGGAGAGGGTGTCACACTGACCACGCAGCCTCAGAAACTAGGAAAAGGCAGTGCTGAGAGCACTTTAGCACCAGTTACTTAGCGGCGTGCTCGTGTTGACCAACCCGTGTATGAGACCAGCAGGCTGGCGAACACAGGAGAACTGATTTATAACAAAAGTGGTTGCTAAGTGGGAGGAGTCTTTCAATAAAGTGCTGGGAAAATCAGATGTCTAAACACAAAGCACGACGCAAGAGCCGAACTTTTTATCACATATAAAAATCAGCTCCAGGTTTCTGGGGGCATTCCATTGATGGCATAAATAAAACAGGCACATCCATGCAGTGGAAACAGCTGGCAAAGAATGGTGACGCGGCGTGGGGAGCCGCAGACTAAGAGAAGGGAGCTGAGGTGAAGACTACGGGAGTTGTTAACAAGCAATGCCGAAGAGGGCAGCTCCACAGAGAAAGAAAACCAGGCAGCGTGGGCGGGGGACAAGGGCGTGGCCACAAGCCAGCATGAGGGAACTCGGAGACTGGAATGTGGTGATGGTTACACAATTCTAAAAATTTACCAAAATATCACCAAACTATACACTTAAAACACATACATTTTATATTTAAATCATCCTACATAAACATTTAAAAAAATCAATTTCAGATAAAGAGATGTAAATTTGCAAAGCAAAACCTTAACATTTCTAGACAATAAAGGAAGCACACTCTTGTCACCGAGAGACTTAAGCTGAACACAGCACTGCGGAGAAGCCTTTATCGAGGGGGTAAAAGAGCTAAGCATCAAAAACCCTACAGCTAACATAAGGCTGGATCGAGAATTCACTAAAACTTACAAATCAGTAAAACAGATCACACCAGTAGAGCAAAAGATTTAATGGTACTTCATAAAAGAAAAGATTTAAATGGTTAGTAAACACATAAAAGGGTCACACCAGAATAGGTGCAAGACTGGCAATGCCAAGCTGGGAGAGGGCATGAATCCGTAGAATAGTCACATGTTGTGGTGAAAACATGAGGAGACACAACACTCTGGAAAACCAGATGCCAGAGCCCAATGAGCTGGGCGTGTGGACAGAGCGTGAGTGAACAGTGCTGCTCCAGGCCATGTGGCCCTACGGAAGGGGAGCCGGTGGCCCCAAGCGCCAAGCCCGCTAACGCTCAGGACAGTCTATTCTGTTACAGCTAAACCAGCCAACATCCACCAAGAGGACACGGGTGAGCAAATGGGGCACGTTCACACAGCAACAAAGCAGGTAACAGCCACGTGCAGCAAGGAAGACACCTACAAACCTGATGTGGAACAAGAGACGCCCCAGAGAATAAACGAATGACTGACAGTGCGCAGAGTGCCCCAGCCAGCCGAGACCAAATGACAGCGTCAGAGAAGGCAAGCTGAGGGAGTGAAACTACAGAAGAGCAGAGGTGTAGGACGCTAGAGATTAACGACGCTGTGGACAGTCCTGGGTTGGACCCCACGTTCTACGCAGTGACTGAGCGAGACATCAGGTGGACAGCTGGCAGACTCAGTGACCGCCGGCTAGCTGACAGAACACCGTCGGCGCTAATTCCCTCAACCATCACCCCATCATGGGGTGTTCTTGTTATTCTGAGTTCTTGTTATTCTGAGATGACACAGGTCCTACTTGCAGCTCCTCTTTAAATAGTTTATCAAAAATAACCATAATGAGTGCATGTGTGGGGGAGAGGAGAAAAATAAAGTGGCCGTGCAGACATTCCTGGTGGTCTCAGGTGAAGGGTCTCACTGTGTTACTCTTACGACTGGGGTCTAGAAATTTCTCAAAAAATGGTAAGTAGAAATTAAAAATGCACAAAGAAAAAAATCAAACTCATAAAAGCAAAAACTACCACCCTCTATGCCCAGGCAGTGGTGTCTTTGGGGAACAAGAAAACTGGGGCTGCCCAAGAGGGGTGCAGGGAAATGGGGGCCACAGGTTCTGTTTCTCAATTGGCTGAAGGGGACACAGACGGATGTTTCTGTTTTGGGCACTTTCTGCACATGGCTATTCACAGTTTTACAGGCCGAACTGCTGTGATGTTGTATCAGAGTTGAAGGGTAAGAGCGATTTTTATTTGTCCTTACACTTTTCCAAATTTTTCCAATTATCTACCAAGAGAACACACTCTTTAGGAAGGGAAAATGCTAGTTAAAAATTCATTGGGTTAAGTTTATTGTTCACTTCTTTATTATTTACCTTACATAATGACAGAAAAACAAATCACATTAAATTTCCTCCTTCCACTATTTTAATCATCAAAAGGTATTTTGGTTGGTGGCATAAAAAAACATTTAAATGCAGAACAGAATTTCAAAGAAAAAGAGCAGATGTGGGCATTAAAGCAAAGCCAGGTTAGGTGTGAAGTTATATAGAGCAAATATTTCAAAGAAGACATTCCGGGTAATTATTTAGACAACTTAATCACGAAAGTTCTTTGAAGCAGTTAGACGGCTCTTTACAGTCAGCGTTTCTAGTCGCCACTGCCTGGCCAGAAATGTTTTCTTCTTTCTGAGAAGGCTTTTCCCCACATGCAGCTTGCTCAGACCCCACCCACGTAGCAAAGTCAAGCCGCTCCAGCCAGGCAGAGGCCAGGGGCTGTGGGGCGGCTCACCCCGGGGCCACCCGTCACATGACCTGAGGTCGCAGAAGACATAGTGGAACCCCAAACAGCTACCCTGAGCTGCCTCATCAAAGACGCATGATCTACGTTTTACTCCAAAACTCAGACTAGAGTCTGCGGACGTTCTCTTTATCCCCCATTAAGAACCAAAAGCAAGCATGCCCACCCCCACCCTGCATATGCTTGTGCTGAAAAAGGCAGGGTCGGTTCGTTTTACCTGGAGCAGTGGATCTCACTGGCGGGGTCTTCCTCTTGGCCAAGAAGTTTCTCAGCTGTGCCTGTTTCACAGGGGACAGTTTTGCTGCAAGAAATGCGTGAGCCCATAAATGCTGATGGCTCAGTTCCTATGAAGTCAGCAGACAGAAGAGGACAGACAGACTGGGAAGACTGACATACCTGGTACTTTGTGCAAGGGTTTGGTATGAGAGTCTATGGTGGTTTTCAACAAAGCATTGCGCAGGCTTTCAAGGTCACCGTCGAAACTGAAATAGGACAGTGTCACAAATCAACCATCCAGGACCTAAGAAACTGAGGGGTCGGGGCGGCGTGGAGTACTAGCCTTCTAAAGACAAGTACAAGAGACGAGAGCATCCCCAATCGATGTCATCAGCCCCAAAGGCAAAGCAGTGACCCTAACATGACAGCCCCTCATGCCCCACCCAACTGGTTAAACTCTACACATTCGGTTTACAAGGGAAACAAACCCACCTCGCTAACTTCAGGGCAGTAACAGCCAGGCCGAGCGTCGCCCCACTCAAGCAAAATGCCCAGTCTGAGCTTTGAGACAGGTGGGTCAACCTAAAACTGCCATTTATTTTAAAATACCAAGAGCGCTGCCACAGAGCGCCTGCCTCATCGGCTCAGGACGGGCGCTGCACAGGCCTCCCTCGGTTGTCCCCCACGAGGCAGCACAGTGAGAGCCATTCTGGGGCAAAGGAGCCTGACTAGGCCCACCGGCTGGCAGACAGCACAGGAGCTCTGAGCCCCGCCTGAGCGCCCGAGGCCCTGCACCCCGATGCCCTCCTCCCACCCTCTGCTGCGCGCCGTGGGACGATAGGCAGCCTCCCACACACCTGTGCGTGGAGCTGGTTTCAGGAGCGCCCGGGGACAGGCTCCACTGGGAGGTCTGGTTGTACAGGCGGAGCTGCTGGAGACTGTCCACCAGGTGGTTCAGCCTCTTCCGCTGCTGGTTGATGATCTCCCGGTTGTTGGCGAGCGTGTTGAACAGCGTCTCCCGCTCCGGCACGAGAAGGCGCCTGTGTCAACACGGAGCGAAGAAGTTAACACGAACAGCTCGAGGAAAGGGGCCTCCCCCGAGGGAACAAACCAACTATTTAACAGTGAAAAGAATAAAATGGAAAGCTGGTAGTGAACAAGAGTGAAGAAATTACTAGAACAAAAAGGGGGATGAGAGCCTACTGAAGCTAAAGGGGAGAGGCGAGCAGCCGAGGACACCAGGCCGGCCCACAGCAAAGGCACAGGGGAGCAGTCAGGGAAGGGCCCGCAGCAGTGACGTGCCAGTCCACTGTATGGATGTGAGAACTTGAACTCTGCTAAGGGGCCCTGAATAAAAAGCCTGCTCAGTAGTGAATCTGGGGGGGCTGTCATAAAGGAGGAGAAAGTCTGGCTTCTGTCAACATCCCACACTTTAAAAAGGTAACTTCTCAATCAGCCAGCAAAGAGGATTCCACCGTCAAGCAGAGCAGAGCTCAAGCTGCCAGGTCCAGCCGTCCTACCCAGGAGGCTGAGCGTGGGCCCGGAGCTGTGGACTCGCCTTGGGTCTGGCTCTCCAGGGACCAGCGCCACAGGGTCCCCCCGCCCAGAGTCTGGAGGATCCACCCCCCAAGATGCAGCTCCTCGGGCCAGACACAAAGCCTTTCTCTGCGAGGCCCAGTACGCTGAATTAAAATCTGCTTAGTGAGGCTAAGTACCTCCTAGCCCGGCTCCTGACCTCACCCCCAACTGCTCCACTTAAATGTCCTGTGGTCCACAGCTCTGTCAACGAGTGAACACATCACCTCTCGGCCGGCTTCACGCTGGGCTGGTCACACCAGCGCAGGTGTGTCCGAAAGCATCTTCTGACGGCTGATCGGCCCTGCGAGTTTCCTATGGGCACTTTACTGCTCTCTGCAAGGACTGCTTTCTATTCCTTCTGGAGACTACACGGCACTCAACCACACGTCCAGTGGGAGAAGACTAGGGTAAAGGTTTCCCCTTTGTCCTCACACCTCTCATCTTTTGAATTTTTTCACACTAGCTAGAAACGTCTCTCCAAGAAGAAACTTTGGAATACACAGGAAAGTATAAGGGAAAAATTTATCTTCAACCTATCTAACGGACATAATTGTGAATATTTTGACAGATTATTTCCAACCTCTCTTCCATGTTCAGACTTTCGCATTGAGATCATCCATTACTATTTGTTGTCTTACCCTTATCATCTTCCACATTTCGTATGTAATAATTAGTTATAATTGTATATTACATACAACATAGAAAACCTATTTAATTTCTTTACAACATGCTAGTCAGTAGTTGCACAGTCTTCTGTACTGGGTAAGAAATGTGGCAGATTTACTGAGTGACTCCACTAACTTTTGGCTAAAGAAGTTGAGCCCAATTTTTCATGACCATCAAGTACACAAATTGCTATGAGCACTGTTACTCCTAGAGACTTCTGGAATGAGAATGACTGGGCCACAGAGACTGAACATTCGCAGGGATTTTCTAAATGCTTCCAAATCATTTCTGCAGAGTTACAGCCGGACCCACCCCCCCGAGGTGGAGCTCACTTTTGTTTTCTCTTTTGTTCCAGATGCCGGTCCCACTCCAAGTCCAGAACATCGTTCACATCCTGGACAGCAAATTTCACATACTGATGAAGGCGGCGAATTTCCTACAAGAAAAAGATGAAAAGGCAAATGACTCAGTTTTCTAGTAGCCTGAGGATGTATCGAAATGACTAAAATATTTTTATATCAAGAACCACTATGAATAAGAACACAAATGTCTTTAACACACTACCAGAACATTCTAATTAAAATGAAAACAAGAGGCTCAAGCCCCCATGGTGTGACGGGGGCAGCGCAGAGAAAAGGGCAGCAAAAAGGGCATGTGAGCCTAGAGCCCCTGGGGCCTGGTTCTCACTGCGATGAAAAACCACCACTCTAAGTATTAGCCATGGTTTGATGTAGAAACATCGATCTTCCTCAACAGCATATTTATTCTCTACCAAGCTTAGGAGGCAATAAAGAATCCTATTTCAGCTTAATCCAAAGACATGAGTGGAAAAGTGTGACATCTTTGTCACAGCTGGTTTACGGACGGCATGTCACTTAGTCACAGGAGACGAACAACTTCACGGGGCAGCCGTGCAGACGCCGCCCCCGGGGTGGGGAGCCTGGCAGGAGCCTGCTGAGGCAGCACGCTGGCTGGACTCTCCTACCTGGAGTTGAGCCTCGCTCTTGGGGTCCAGAGGCCTCTTGTAGAGCAAATGCAGGTACGCAGAGTCACAATTTCTCTCATTTTGTTCTCTGGCTTCTTCCACACCAGCAAAGCCCTCGAGTAAAGTTGTTTTCAGGGTGCTGATATCTCCGTGGAGAGACTGAAAAGGCACAAGGACGTACTGGCACAGACAGCAGTATTTCTAAGAAACGAGCCTGCCTGTCTGAACCTAGGAAGGCGGAGTCCCTCCAAGATCCAGAATGTCATCAGCCAAAGATGCTAATGACCATGTGAAAGAAATCTTGCAGCTCAGAAAAAAATGATGCTACTGTTCATTATCCTCTCACCCTCATTACAAAAACACACGTTTTAATGATCAGGAATGCAGAGGTAAGAAAAGCACTAACAGCACCTATAATCTTACTCCCTGAAGACAATGCCCGGTACTGCCCGAACTCCCCATTTCAGAAATGTCCCTTACGGCAGGTGCTGGAATCCGCCTGGACTGGGAGACTGACCCTAGCACTAGTAACTGGCAGTTTCGGGCAAGCCCCTTCAGCCCACCAAGCCTGTTTCCTGACACACAAAACAGAGGGAAGAACAGCACCCACTCCCCAAAAAGCCTCAGTGAGATAACCCAGATGAAGTGCGATGTGTCCAGCACAGGGCCTGGCCCACAGCAAGTAGTGCCAGTAGTAGCAGTAACACCGCAGTGACACTAACAATTTCTATACCGCGCAGGCTTTCAGCCATTCTGCCTTAATAAACCACTTTACCATAACCTAAAAATTCTCTAGAAGAGATAGAAAATTTTCAAATATACCTGAACTAAATTAACAATCACCATCTTTATGGGGAACTGTGTCAATGGGGTAGATGCTGGTCTCACCCCTCCAACACTGAAACCTGAGGCAGAGTAACCCTGACGTGTCAGCACAGGCTGAGGCGTGCACGGCTGGGAAAGCTTCCACTGCAGAAGGGACACGGGTGGTGCCTGCAGATGAGGCACCCGCTCCTGCGAGGGCGATGAGAACCGCCCTTCAGGGCCACCCTCAAAAGATACCGATGCACACGGACCTCCGTGGTCTCCTTAATGTCCAAGAGGAAGGAGCTCAGGTCATCCGACTCCGTGCGCAGCAGCTTCATCTCCTCAGACGTGCCCACCTGGAAGCAGGCTTGGGAAGTCTGGGTCTTCAACTCTTCCAGTTCCTTCTGGAAGTGAGCGATCTGTAAGCCACAGAGGAGACTTAGTGTGACTGGCATGGCGGCAGCGGCAGCAGCTCACTCAGCACAGACTTCTGGGATGCCGAGGTTCAAGGCCGAACAACACAGCAACCCAGGAGCCAGCACTCGGAGACATTCAAGTCTCGTCAGAGCGACTTCTAGAAAAAATCTGCAGGACAACTTTACCTCCTCCCCAATTCCGGTTATCACAGGATCTGACTCCTTCCACTGTTGTCCCTGCTTTTCTGTGACAGGAGGCTGCAGTGATTTCACCTGAAAGGGAAGGCAAACATCTGAAAATGCACCCTGCCCTGATTCTCAGCGCCCGAAGCAGTCGGTCTGTGCCTGTCACGGCAGCAGCCCTGTCGAGGCGCCGTCACGGCTCTAGCTCTCGGTCTTCTAGCCCGTGCTTACCACACCCCCACCCGGGATAAGGCATGTTCCCGAGTGGCACTAGAGTGGAACAGCCAGGTGGGGTCCCTGCTCTCATGGCACTTACTGAGCCAGGACGGAGAGTGAAAAAGCGGCAGGAACATACAAAGAGAATAAAGGGGGCACTGCTTGAGATGCCATGGCGCAGGACGCCCTCAGTGATGAACCAAGACCTCAAGTAAAGGAGAAAGCTATGGGAAGTTCTAGGAGAAGCACCTTCAGGCAGTGTGAAGTGCAAGTGCAAAGAATTTTAGGCAAAAGACAATAGAAAAAGAAAGGAACGTGGCAGGAAAGACAGCAGCACGTTAGAGGCAGAGATAAAATAAAAGTGGTTGACATGAGGTGAGGGAGGGAGCTGGGCAAGGCGAGGCAGGCCATGTGAGGCCACATCGCGGAGGCTGGGGCTTCCTGGAGGCGCTGGAAAGCCACCACAGGTTTAACACGAGTTCAGACTCTTCTCTGATTTTAAAAAAACAGCCTTTTTGCTGCTAAATAGAATATAGGACGTGGGAGGCAGGAGCAGAAACAGAGAGCCTAGTCAGGAGACGATAAAGGCCTGAAATATGTCAGCAGGGGAAACAGAGACGAGTGGTTGAACAGTCCCTGAATCCCAGCAGAGCTCGGACCTGCCTGTCTGGACAGGAGGGTGCCACTAAAAGGGACCCAGGATGGTGTCCGGGCTGGGGTTTGAGCCAACACCTGGTGGGTGCTACTGAGTGAAGGAGGTCAGAACATTAGAAAAGTGACATGTTCCTGGGAGACAGAAACCAAGAATCTGCTTTAGAGATATTATAATTTGGGACAGCTTTTAAATTGTTTGAGCTCTACAGCACTTACATATAAACAGATTACTGACTAAGCATCCTTAAAAACCACGAGTCACGCATGTCCAAATGTAGGCCTGTTAACTATGCACTTACTGTGCACCCCACGTGGTGCGTGCTGGGGTGTCCTTCAAATGGGAAACTGACATAATTCTCTTTAAGGTCAACAATCAAACTAAACTGAGATGACTGACTGTGGATTGAAATATAAAAAGTAAAATAATGAGGCTTTTTAAAAAACACAGATAGCTTTTAAGCTTGTAATAGAAAATGATCCCCAAAACAGAACACAAAAAGCACCTAACAGAAAAATTGATATTCTGAACTACATTGAAATGAAGAATTTGCACTCACTGAAAGCAGTGAAGAAAATATTATATAAAAATGAGTAGTGATGTAGAACAGTTATAAATATATTTGATAATAAAAAAATAAGAAGAAAATAATCATAAAAAAAAGAAAAAGAAGCGGTGACAAGAACGGAGAGGCAGCTGAGAACGCCTCAGCATTACGTGCGGGCCCGACAAGGGGCTGTCTCTTCCCACAGTAAGAGACAAGCCAACAGGAAAGCGAGGAGCAGCGTCAGCCACTGCAGAGAAGACATTTTGAGGTCACACACTCCCATGAAAGCACAGTCAGGTGAGAATTCGGGGGTCCTGGTAATGTTATTTCTTGAGCTGAGTGTGGGCTGAGGGTGTGTTCAGACGGTGACAACTCATTGTGTGGACACGTGCATCACACGGACACTGTTCTACATGTAGTAAATGTCCATAAAACGTTAAACACACAAAATAAAACTGGGATGGTACGGAAAGGCGGAGAAAATAGGGCACTAGATCAATTCCTTGGTTACTATGGGGATAAGAAAAAAAAATCAGATGCTGCAGCTTCTCTGGCGCGAGGAAGACGACGCAGGAGCTGAGCAGGCTTGGCCCCGGCGCAGACACGAGCCTGACTGCGCTGAGGGGAGGGGCCTCAGGGCACGCACAACACACACTCAGCCCCCGTGCGCAGCTGCTCAGCAGACCCCGAACACAACCGCAGCGGTGTGAGTTCTGCGCGGGCGGCAGACTGACAAGCACAAGCACTGAGAGGGGAGTTCACACACCTGGGGGGAGGCCACCTTGGTCGACGTAGTGATTTTGGCAGATTTCTGGGTCACCGAGGACGCTGGACTCGGACTGCCTTGTGCAGACGGCCCTGCTGGAACACAAAGGCAGTCAGACAGTATTCAGGCCCGTCATTTCTCTACCACAGCTGTCCTGTCCTCCAGTCTGAAGCAACCCTTCTCGACTGTCTCTGGGCCCCTTCCGTGATCTCTGTCAACAAAGGTGAGGTCACAGTGCTGTCAGCCTCTGCTCAAGATAACTAAGAGTAGACACTAACATTTTTTTTTTTGAAGATTTTTATGCATACAAGCTGCAGTGGAAGCCAGAGATGTGGGGTGGTGAGAGGATTCACCAGAGACAGAGTGGGGAGCAGAACAGGCGGATCCACTGAAATACACTGCCAAGGGGAGCAGCGGGCAAGGCAGAACTCTGCTGCACCATGTGGGAATCTCCCTGGCTGGGGATCGAACTCCTGCTGCAGTGGCTGCAGACAGCTTCACAGAGAGGCGCTCAACCCGCTGCGCCACCAAGGAGGCCTAGACACTAACATTTTATAGAGCAGATCAAACTGGTATTCTCTGGTAACAGGTCTTTGTATTTGTATGCAGGTATCTGTAAGACTAGCCCTTTGTGCTGTTTTTGTTTTAAGGGTTTACTTATTTATGCATAAGAAGAAATGGGGTGTAGGCCAGAGGTACAGGGAGTGAGAGGATTCACCAGAGACAGAGTGGGGAGCAGTAGGCGAGACAAGAGAGGTCTGCTGCGCCATGTGGGTCAGCTCTCTGGCTGGAGATTGAACTCAGGCCACCAAGGAGGGCCTCACTCCCCTCCGAGGTTCCTGAGGTACCTCTGGGAATAGGAACAAAGTTTAAAAACCACAAGTTGAAACTAATAAACTGTGTCACCTTGTAGGGGCTTCAGGACCTTCCCGGAAGCCTCCAGGATGAGTCTCATCCTGTGGTGCATTAGAATCAGTAGGGACCTTCTAAGGCAGAAAGTTTTTTTTAAAAGAAAACCCCAAAACTCACACCCTCACCTCACGAGACCCTGGTTAAATCATCATGGAGTGGGTCTCCTGGTAGAAGCAGGGAGCAGCTAGACAGTGATGTAATAATCTAAGACATAGATTAGGGCTTTAATCTAGGAACTAAGAATTAATAATGGCCACGAGGACAGGGCATCTGGGTGGTGAGCAGCGGGAAGGGGGAGACCCTATGTGCATTAGGGCTCCAGTTTCCTTGAACCCCGAGAGAGAGAGAGATGTGAAGATTAAGGTAAGACTTCATAACTTTTTGGGTCACAGAGAGATGCTTTTCAGAATCTGATGAAATGTTCCAGAATAAGGTGACTCTGGTAAATTCTACGGGCAGTCCTTCACAGCTCGATGCTCGCTCAATATTCACTTGACACACACCAGTGGCTACCCAAGCAGAGCTGGTTAGGCATTGCTGCTGGCATCTGTGCAAACCACCAACTTCAACGGCAACAGACCCGCAAGCACCGCCCTGACATGGGTGCTGGCGACCACCACACGCTGCCACGCCCGCCTCCTGTGTGGCCTCACTGCCCAAACGCTTCCCTTGCTCGCACCACGCGGAAGCGATCAGACCCCAGCTGAGGGACAAGACCCTGGCCTGAGCACCTCACAAATGTCAGAGCTGTGAAAGACAGAGAGAGCAATGATTCGAGGCCGAGACTCATGGCATCAAGGGGGAGGGCAGTGTTCGAGCCCTGGCTGGCTCCTGGCCTGGTGGGGAGCCACAGGAAGGAAGGTCATTTGGCAGCTGTGGAAACATGACTAAACGGCTAGAGATTCGATACTGTTAGCGTTTCCCCGAGTCTGACAATGTGCTCTGTGCCCTTGGTTTGAGGAGATACACACTACAGTAGTCAGGGGGCAAGAGTTCCATGTCTGCAATTAACTCAAGGTGTTTTTGAAAAAAGCATACAAAAACAGGCAAGAGATAAAGCAAATAATGAAAAATGTTATCTAGTACTGAATCTCAGTGAAGGGACCAGTAATCACAATTTTTGCAATCTTTCCTGGGCCTGAAAGGAAAAAAGAGAAACTAGCTACATTTGCTCATGGATTTCTACAATGCAGCTCATTCCCAGCGGGCTTAATAACAACTCCCACTTGCGCTCTTTCATACGCTTGAGAACCGTAGGCCAACTGGGAAACAACCACTGCAGGCACCTTCTCTTCTATGCGGCCGCAGGAGTCGCTCTGTCACTGGCCTTCATGTGCGGCAGGCCGCACGTGAAGATAACGCTCACGACAAGACATGTCCTGAGCATCACCAAGAACCCCGAGCTCCAGGAGCAAGGTCAGAAAGATGAGCAGGGCGGCACCGAGGCCGCCGGGAATCCTCCCAGTTTGGGTGATGAAAACCTGCACGTGCGACGGTTCCGGACCTCGAAAAACAATGAGAACTCACGTCTACGCTCTGAAGACGCTCACGGAAAAGCATACCTGATGCCGAAGGGGCGGCGGAGGGCTTGGATGACATGGGACCCAGCAGGGAGGAGAGCGCCCCGGGGTGGCCGAGAGGCGCAGAGGCTGGCTTGGAGGCACTCTGTGAGCTGCTCACAGGGGCCGCGGTGGCCACGGCAGTGAACCTGGAAGAAGGGCAGGGCAGAAGCATCAGACGAGCCTGTGATGTCCCCACACTGGTCACGGCGAGGTGACCAAAGGACAACCTGCTCGCCTGTCTCTCTGCCTCATGAAACATCAACGCTCAGCGCCTTCCCATCAAAGGTGAAAGCTGCGAAGCACTCTTCACCTCACCGCTTGCTTAAAACAGATGCAACGAAGAGATCCAGTAAGGAGGTAGCCTCAAATGAGGCTAAGTGCATCGTGAAGCACATGAAGCACATGTCTCCTATCAAGAGGGGAAAAAATAGAGGAAAAAAAGAGTGGGACTCAATTTCAACTTCACTTGGCAGGTTCAGCACTCTCCTCTCGTCAAGGGAATCACCGAGAACTCGCTCCAGCCTAAGGAGCAGGTGCCGCCGCCAGCCCGTGTGCTGGCTCTGGGCGACCTACCCAGGAGCCGGCGGCGCAGACCCACGTGGACGTGAGGCGCGAGGGCACGAAGGCTGAGTGCTGGCCGGAGAGGGGTGACGGGTGGTGCGACAGCCAGCACCACCCCACAGCCACAGGAGGCGGCAGAGGGGGAAGCGGGGGAGGCGAGAGGTGTACAGGTCATTTCCCGAAGCCCACATTCTCGGGGGCGGAAGGCAAAGCGAGACACGCGTGGGCTGGCAGGAGCAGGGCAGAGGACCCTGGAACGCCATCGGGAGCGTTTAGGGCGTATGTGAGGGCCTCAAACATGGGAGCTGTGGGGAAGGTTTGGGAGTGAAGGGTTGGTACAGGAAGACGGACAGACTCACTGCCCTCACAGCACGTGCGTCTGCACTGCTTCGTTTTTTTAAGGCTAGAACCACCTTCTAAATCTCCAATCTGAAAAAACAAAACCAATATTCAAATATATACCGCTAACCATTAAAGAAATAAAATCGTAAGAAACCCTCCTGGATTCTATTCACTGAGGAAATGCAAGTGTTTTTTACATTGTTCGAATGGGTCCCATTTGCAAGCTCACTTTGGAAAGTGGGAAACAAAGCGGATTGAGTAACCCCACCCACGCCACTGCTGCAGTAAGGAACGGGCATTACTTCTGCCCATGCAACAAGAGAACCTTCTCTGAGTGGCACTTACTTTTCGCTGAGGTTGACCTTGGCTGTAGAGGCTGGGGGTGGGAAGGAGGACTTCACCCCTACGTTCGGGGCAGACGCACTCGGCATCGGCGTGCTTTCCAGGGCAGGCTTACAGCCCGATAAGCCAAAGGGGATGGAAGGGGTCGATGGCACCACAGGAGAGGCCGCAAGGGTGGGGGCCGGTGGGGCTTGGCGGGGAGACAGCGAGAAGGCCGTGTTGGGGCCCAGGGCTGCTTTCAAACTGTCAGAGCCACTGGAATATGAGGGAGCGTCGCCGGTGATGGGTGATTTCAAGGATGCAGGACTAAAGGAGAACATGGGAGGGGGGCAACCAAGAGAAGACAAGGAGAAGGTGGGGGAGGGCATAGCCAACAGGGAAGGCGGGATGGAGGCGGTTGCTGCAGCTGCAGGAGCTTCGAGTTTCTGCGGGGCCTGAGAGGAGGGCGGGGTGGGGGGACTACTTCCTGCAATGAGAAAAGGGAGAAAAAGGAAGATGTCAGCACTGTAACGGAGAGCAAGTGGGAAAGGGTTTGCGGAAGAATGGAACCAAAAATACGGTCCTGGTTCAAGGAGGGAAGAATTAAAAGGAGAGAGAGCGGATGCTAGACCTCCTTGTGAACATGCCACAGAAGATGTAGGAAACTTTGAGGGAAGGAAATGGGGATCACCAGACTGACCAACAGGGCTTCAGGGATGCGCACTGGATATAGAGAAAATACACCTCTCGGTGTTCCAATGGAAACGAGCCATTCAGCGACGCTTCATTCAGTCAGGAGAAGTTTCAGTCACACCCTACTTCACTAACAGCCACCAAAAGCGAGTCCAGATCAATTAAAGATGTACACACACATAAAGCATGTATTCATATGCATCTCGGAAATAGAAAAGCAAAAGTAAAATTCAGCAGGTCCCTGAATAATGTCCTTTCATCCAAATGGTAATGTGTGGAGGAGACACACAGGCCGGGGCCACTGTCCGCCCACTGGGCACCTGCGCCCAGGGCACGTGGCTTTCTCCGACACTACAGCACCTCCCTTCGCTGGGGTGTCAAACTGCCCCAGTCTGAGCGAGTCAGTGTGTGTGTGCGTGTGAGGGACGCACCCTGCCCTGGAGGGGCATCGGGTCCAGGGCTGGCCCTGCCTTGTGCCCTGAGCTGCCGAGAGACCCCAGCCACCCCGACGCTGAACTGGAATAAGCAGTTTGGAAAATGAATGAATGAATGGAAATTACTGTTTAACACTAGAAGTGTCTGGGGTCTTTATTTGGAAGTTTTGTGCTATTTCTGTGAGCAGAGATATGCTGTAAGAACGTCTGTCTGAATCAAGCAGACATGGTCACATCACTTTCCTTTTAAGTGGTGCCTCTTACAGCCGCAGTTTCCAAGAACCTTTCAGTAACATTGAGTACATTAAGTATCTGAAAATCTAGCAACTTGAGAACTTTAGAAGTGACCCCCCAAAAATAAAAAAAAAATCACAAAAGAAAATGATTGATTTGACTTTATCAAAAGTTACGACTAAAAAGTCGTATTCCGTATTAATTCTTTACTAGTATCCCATAATACTAGTAAATATTCTGTAGCAAATGAGATATTTTAGTATTACCAAATATATATTACTACAAATATTATGTCAATTACATTATTAATAATCATTAGTAATAATCAGTAATAGGAACACCGTTTTAAAAACTCACATAAACTGAAATTTAAAATTTTCAAGACTAACAGATAAAAGCTGAATACCTAATTCACAGAAAAGGGAATATATTTCTTCACTCTCTTTAATTGAAACTTGCAAAAAAATGCATGTTTAAATGAGGCATATCTTTAAATGTCCTCTAAATTATCAAGATTTTAAAATGTATAGTTCCCTATATGTTTAGAAGAATATAACCTGAAACTTTTTATCTGAAGTAGGTACACTGTTTAGCAAGCTTTCAAAAACATTTAAGCGTATATCTCAAAAGTCACAGAATGAAAAGGACATTTCATATAAGCCAAATGGTAAAAACAGTCAATGGACTACCAAGCAGTCACTCTTTTAAATGAATCTGGAGAGTTATGTAAGAACGTGAAAAATGCTTACAATTTAAACTAAAAACCTCGTATAAACTATGTAGGATTACAATGATGAAGAGGTGTGTTTATGAAAAATACTAGAAGGCAGGCTTACAAGTGTTCCTATTTTCCAAACTGTCTTTAACTGTTCACTCCAAGCTTCCTCTGAAACAACCATGTCCCTCCCTAAACTGACTAAACAGGAAGGCAGTGTCCCTTTCCGTCAGGGTGCCTGGGTCTCCCAGCACCTGAGGTGAGTTAATCCACACGAGGCCTAAAGCGATGCGACGCTTAGGACAGTCCTGCACACTAAGGCCCAGCGAGCGGCCCCTCCTGCGGAAGCGACCCTCCCACGACTCGCGCCTGCAGAGCCACGGCAGCCAGCTCTCCCGACCCACACAGCACCCGGATGATCTCGTCCCCAGGCACACAGGGCAGCCCCAGAGGAAAGGGGAAGCCACACCCGAAAGGTCTTTTTTCCACTGAGAACTGCACGCGGTCTCCTGCGCACCCAGGCCCGCATCTCCGGAGCCACAGGCGGCGCTGGAGGGGTGATCGCTGCCCCCCCCATCTGCACTGGGAGGGGAGGCGGTGTCTCCCCACGAAAGACCAAGAGCAAAGCTGGGGCTCCGCCGGTGCTCACACGTCACCCCACGGGCCGTGCAGCCAGGTGCAGGTAGCTACGGCACCCACACTCAGGTAAGGGGGAAATACAGGTCTCGGCGCACACGTGCCGCGGGCGCGAGGGGGCCCAGCACACAGCCCCGGCCTGTCTGCGTTGTCGCCGCATGATGAGCTGGGCTGCAGTGCCGGCCGGCAGGACCCTGCACCTCAGCGACTGTCTGCGAGGCACCTCCCCTTGCCCTGCAGAGCAGAACACCCCTCAGCAAGCCGGCCTCGGGTGACCCTAGTGTTCTCGTCACAAGGGCCAGCATGCTTATTGGATTTGGAACAGGCTACATTAGCCACTTTCTCATCCACAAGGAAGAGAAAAACAGCATTATAATCTCACAGAACAGAGAAGTAGTGGTGATGTTCCCAATGATAAATCATGCCCGTCAAAACGATCTTCATTTCCCTTACAAGTGGTGCGCCGTCCCTGGAGATTCCGGAAAGACCCGCATGAAGAGTAGCTTCCCACATGCGAATGGTGGCTGCTGCTTGATGAGTGAACCCCTCTTTCAGTATTTTTCAGTTGACACCAATAAATACATTACTTAATGTTTTCGAAGAGAAGGAAAAATCAAACCCTAATGAAAACTGAATATCAACAAAAAGGAAATAAAACCCCCGTGTTCCCAACCTCCAGAAATAACTGCTATTTAGATGTAATGCCCGTCTTTGAAGTGTCTTTCTATGTATAGATTTTTCCCCATAAGAAAGGAAGTCTCCAGCGGTCTCTCCTGTCAGTCAGCATCACACCCAACGGTCTCATGCCGCTGCCTGCCCACACAGCTGACCTGTGGGCAACTCTGGCGTGATCTCCGAGGCAGCTCAAACCCAGACGTGGCCTTTTATTCCACGGGTGCCGCGGTCACGGACTCTCCCAGCCGCGGGCTCTGGAAGCTACACCCAGAATTCCACCGAGCAGGACGGGGGTGCCCCAACCCACACTGTTAAGGATCAGCAGCTGTACAACCATTTGCTTAACGAACCCGAGTCTGAACCCATCCAAGACATTCAACATGTCTTTAGGACTCAGACCCTGGAACAGTCACGGCTACGGCAGAAACGTGGGCTGAGGGAGCCGGGGCATGTGTGTTCAGGGGTGCCTCGGCTCAGGGAGACTGACTGGCCAGACCAAGACACCCCCTGCACCCCACACTGCACCCCCGGGTGCGTCAAGCACGCCGTACCTGAGGACTTGGGCTGTCGCTCTCCTTCTAACGAGAGCCGCTCGGGCGTCCTGATGAGGGCCCGGGCGCCCGGGTTCTGGTTGATCATGTAGAACGGGCACAGCACGCCGTCTGTGGACAGCAGCATGAGCACCGGCGCGGGAGGGAGCGTCTTCTCATCACCTGTTCAAAACAAGAGAACAGAAGTGGTCAAAGGGCCTCGTGAACGGAAGCGCCTGGCCAGGAGGGCAGGGCGGCCCTAGGAGGACGTTCAATGGGCTCAGGTCTGTTTGGCCACCCAGATCTGAGCAGCTTTTGGGGTGACAGCTCTCTGAAGAGACCCGCAGCTGCGGTCACACTGCCCCGCAGTGGTCTGGCGTTCAGGGGTAGGTCCCGCTTTCCCTGACCACAGCAGGCGTGTCGAGGAAGCAGCTGACTTGGTGAGAGAACGACCCCTTGGGAAAACCCACAGCAGGACGCAGAAAGTAAGCCAAGAGACTTTACAGTCGTGCCGGTTGAACTGGAGCGTTCTGTCAGTGAAGACGACAGAGCATGAGAGGAAATGAGCTAGTGAGATCAAGCCGCCCGGCCAGGGGGAAGAAGCGTGACACGGAGCCCGAGGGAGACACCCGTCCAAACCCAGGACTGAGGGGGAGGACAGGACCGCGCCGCCCCTTGCACGTGTCCGGGGATCCCGGCTGCACTGGGCAGCAGCGCACACCCCGCCCGACATGGAGGCCGTGCACGAGGGCGCTGCCTCGACCCGTGCTGCAGTACCTGCTCAGGGGACTGGTCCCTCGGGAGGTCCCTGGGGAACACAAAGGCCAAGAAACGCACGACGGGAGCCGACGCGCTGCACATCAGCCCCCCGCGTGGAGATGCGCACGTGCGCGCAGTGGGTCTGGCTTGTAGCGTCAATGTGCAGCCACTCAGAGTAGACTGGCGTCGTCACAACGCTCTGAATACCCCCAAGTGCAAATGCGCTACCAGAAGCCAGCAGCAGCCAGCAGAACAGACTGTCCTGGACGGCAGAAGTGGGCGCCCGAGTCAACAGGGCCCGAGGGCCCGCCAGCCACTTACTGATGGTGATCTCCACTTGGTTGGTGCAATCGATGGCCACGCCCATGGGCAAGGAGTCATCACTCTTGTCTGTCACAGGCAGCTCGGCTCGACTAGAATCCTCTAGCAGCCAAGACTCCCAGTTAATCTGGGAAGAGAGGAAAATGCCACGGAGGTTAGAGCCTGCGCTGGTTCCTCCCAGTGCTGCCCACACAGGGGAGAAGAAAAAAGACGACGCTCTTAGTAGAGAGCTTGGGCGGGCCGAGACTCTGGTGTCTGAGGTGATGACCTAAAAGCCCGGGGTTAATTTTCTAGACCCACCGATCTGTCGTTCCTGGTGTGCCAAGTGCCTGCTTGTGAATACACACCCGGACAGCTCGGGTGCTGGGACCGTGGCGAGGCAGCTCCGAACAGGGCAGGGGGCCCCGTCGCTGCACCAGGGCCAGGACGCTGCCCTCCACGCCCTGCTCCTGACAGGGCGCCTGTGCGTGGCCAGCTGTCCTGTGCTCGCTCACCCAAGAGAGGGAGCTGAGTCCTGTCTGCCCACCCCTGGTGCCAGTTCCCAGCACATTGGTCAGTCGCCCTGCCCCTGGGCTCCCTGAGAAAACCTCTAAGTCTAATAAACTCCCCCTCGGCTGAAGCCTGCTTGAGTGGACTGTTCCTTCCAACAAACGACTCCAGATTTTTAAAAATCACTGACATCTCATGCAGCTTCCAGTGCCGGCCACAGCCGGCAGGATGAGTTAAGGGGAGCGGCGCGCAGGAAGTGAGGACAGCAAGCGGCTGCTGAAGGGCAGCGGCCACACTGCGGCTCTGCGAGGGGGAGGGGGGTCCATTCTTAATCATGGAGCCAAAATTGATTTTAACTTTGAAAGCAATCTAACGACAAAACAAGGAGCCGGCAATCACTACAGAACAGAACACGGACGTTAACAACTTTGATCCTGTGAAAGACTAGACAGGCAACAGCTGGAGGGGGGCTGAGGCAGGGATGGGGGCACTAAGACACCCTCTCACAAAGCGGAAAATGAAGAGACACTGGTTGTGGGGACAGCATGAGAAATAGAGTAAAAAATATTAAATTCACAAAGGAAACAATGAAGACAGTAAACAGCAACACATCCCCCGAGCGGAAGGAGGGGGGGAGCTGACGGCCCCGGGAGAGCTGAGTCCTCACCCATCACTGACAGTCCTTAGGGTCCAAGACGAAAAATCAGCAAGTAATGATAAAGCAGTCATCAGCTCGGGATAATAGGGTAACCGTTACAAGCAGCAGCTTGCAAGTTAAAAATGGTCCCCTCTACAGAACAGAAGTGGACAAGGGCCTCCCTGGTGGCACAACGGGATAAGCGCAGCCTTGTGGAGCTGCCGGCGGCGGCGGCGCAGGTTCAATGCCCGGCCAGGGAGATTCCCACATGGCGCGGCAGATCTCTCCTCTCCTGCCTTCCCGACTGCTCCCCTCAGCACTGTATTTCAGTCAATCGGCCTGTTCTGCTTCCCACTTGTCTCTGGTGAATCCTTCAGCCCCCCACCTCTGGCCTACAGCCAGCTTGCGTGCATAAATAAATAAATCTTAAAAAAAAAAAAAAAGAACAGGACTGGACAGGTTGACAAGGGTGATTATTTTCATTTCTAGACCCTTCTCTACTATCTGAGTTTAGTCTCATCCATAAATTATTTTGATAAAAAGGCAGAAATACTTTTCTAACATATAAATACATAAGGCATTTGTGCTATTAGGACACTGTTACTGAAATCAACCTAAGAGCAATAGCTGGCTGACCTCTGGCCTATCACCCTACGGAGGCCACCATAGTCACTCAGAGCCACGCCACGTGGGCTTCCTGGCCACCCAGCGATGGATGGCTGTGGGGGTAGACGGCTCTGTGTGTGGAGCACACAAAACACTTTTAGACTCGGGCCAAGTTCACAAGGAACGGCCCCCTCTCAAGCATCCCCCCCCGCAGTCGCGCTGCACCACCAGTGGATTCCTGGCAGCTCAGGGTGGCCACGACAGCCTCAGCCCACTTCCTGCCCGCAAGGACGAGAGCGGGAAGGGAAGCGGCGCCTGCACACACAGATGCTTAGAGCTCTCAGGTGATTTCAAGGGCAAACAGAAAGTGCTCGTGGCGAGTCACAGCCTGGTGTGCTCCACGCGTTTCCTTCCCATGACGCAGGCAGGCTGCAGTGAGCAAAGGGGCAGGTTCAAACAATGGGGAGAAACTAGAGATGTCTGCCAAAGAGAACATGGCAGAAAACTCCCCCACCCCTTCCAGTACACTCATGGTGGAGGCCAGTTATATGGTGTGTTTGCAGACTGCGCATGGAGACAGCACAGGAGGGCCTCTTGCCCACTGCTCAACCCGACGTGTTTGCCCAAGGCTAGGTTGAGAGCGTTTGGCTCAACACTTTCTGCCACTTGAGCTCTGCTCTCATCCGGAAACTCATAAAGAGGCACGTGACTGCAACTACAGCCACGTAGTTTACTCCTTTCTAAAATCTTTCTCAGGAAAGTGCCACACAGAAGCGGCAAAAGACAGAAGTTTACCTGGTCACTCTGCCGAGCGAGGATACTAACTTCTGTCGAAGCTGCAGACGCGGCCAGCACTAGGTCCCTTCAAAAAACATAAAAACAAAAACCGGAAGACACTCAGAGGCAAAGGGCGACAGTTGTGACTGGATTCTGGCCTGCAGCACCACGTCTATGAGGAAATCCTCAAGAGGGCAAGGAGGGAGGTAAGCTTTTCTGTATGTCCTAAAAAGGAGGACTGCCAAGTACAGCGGCCTACCTACGCGAGACAAAGGAGAGACACAACAGGATCAAGCCAGAATCCCGGCGAGTACGCCCCCCCCACCCCCCGAAACAGAGCACCCAGATAGAGGAACAGAAGCTTTGCTTCAGGTGGTCGAGGGAGACTTTAACATTGGTATTCCTTAAACATTGGTATTCTCATTAAATCATCACTGGGGGTATCAAGGAAACAGAATCTGAACGATGACGACGTATCGATCCGAATGACTCAGGAAGGGAGGAACAGAGGCAGCAAGCACAGCGGCACTATCCAGCAGGCATGAAGATGTACTGGGGGCACCGCCTGACTCTGTCCTTCCAAGTGGGAGCACAGGGGCAGGGTCCGGGCCGCGCTCACCACTCCTCGACGTAGCTGAGGTAGTAGCGGTGCTGGCGCTCGGTGCAGCTGCCGTAACAGGGTTCCATGAAGTTCACGAACATCTCCCGCTGCTTTTCTTCTTTTTTCTACAACAAACAGAATGAGGAAAAAAAGAATCTCAGGTGTGATATTTTTTCTTTAAACCTACACAGTTAAGGTTCTTAAAAGACAAAATCAATTAAATTTTAGGAAAAAATTCACTCAAAATCTGTGCCCCTTGGGCCTCCCCGGTGGCGCAGCGGCTAAGCGCTGCGCTGTGGAGCTGTCGGCAGCGGCGACGCGAGTTCGACGCCCGGCGGGGGGAGAATCCCACATGGTGCGGCAGCCCTCTCCTGCCTCGCCCGCTGCTCCCCTCAGCAGTGTGTTTCTGATCTGCCTGTTCTGCTCCCCGCTCTGGCTCTGGTGAACCCTCTTGCCGCCCCATGCCTCTGGCCTGTACCCCAGCTTGTATGTATAAATAAAAAATAAAAAATCTTAAAAAAAAAAAAAATCTGTGCCCCAAAGCAGAGACAGGCCAGAAAGGCTGCACTGAGTGGGGACAGGGCACAGGCACGCTGAGCAGGGGCGCATCTGCGGCTCACTTTCTGGCTATGGGACAAGCCTGGGTGGCCACTCAACATGGCTGACAGTCTGTTCGCCGTACACTTGTCAGAACTCGGAGCACTACGCTTACTTCCAAGCTTTTTAAGTGTGGCACCAAATGACACCCATAAAGCTTCTAGCTCAGTACATTGAACACACGTAGCCAATAAATGCTCACACCACTGTCATCCCTGGGAACAAAAAAAAAAAATCTTAGTATCTTGAAATACAGCAGCTAAACAGAAACCAAAAGTGTTAGTAAAAGCAGGCATATCTGTCACACTTCAGCCGGGCACAGGTTAAAACCACCGCATGACGACACAAGTTGGCACCTGGTGGCCCCCTGGTGACAAGGGTATAAACAGGCACAGCGTTTCTTAAAAACTACTTTGGCAGTGTTTTCAAGGCCTATCTAAAAAAGCATCTACCTCCTGACCCAGCAATTTCATCTCTGGGTTTTTATCCTAAAAAAATAAAGAGAATCATACCAAGTACACATAAAAGTGTGTATCACAAAACTCCTTACAACAGGGAAAACAGGGGCCTCCCCAGCGGTGCAGCGGTTAAGCGCCGCGCCGTGGAGCTGTCGGCAGGGGTGACGCAAGTTCGACGCCTGGCAGGGCAGATTCCCACATGGCGCGGCAGACCTCCCCTGCCTCGCTCACTGCTCCCCTCAGCAGTGTGTTTCCGTCGATCTGCCTGTTCTGCTCCCCACTGTGTCTCTGGTAAACCCTCTTGCCTCTGGCCTGTACCCCACGCCTTTTAGGAAAAAATTCACTCAAAATCTGTGCCCCAAAGCAGAGACAGGCCAGAAAGGCTGTGTTGAGTAGGGGCAGGGCACAGGCACGCTGAGCAGGGGGCACACCTCTGGTCGGTACCCCAGCTTGTGTGCATAAATAAATCTTTAAAAAAAAAAAAAGAGGGAAAACAATGAGGAAATCAGCAGCGGAGGATGCGCTGAATAAAATGATGACCTGTCTAAGCCAGACACAGATTTACCGACATAGAAAGAGACGTTCAGTTTACTACTGAACAAGGTAGAACAAGGGCACAAAACAGGGACTAGCACAAAACCTATCTACACATTTTGACAGTTATGGATCATAAAAATCTGGAAATTCAAAAATTTACATACCAGAACAGTTATTTCAGAATGGTAGAACTAACGACACATAATCATTTTTTAAAACAAGATTTATTTTTGTGTAGAAGAACTGGGGTGCAGGCCAGAGGTGCGGGGGGTGAGAGGATTCACCAGAGACAGAGTGGGGAGCAGCACAGGCAGACTGATTGAAGTACACTGCTGAGGGGAGCAGCGGGTCAGACAGAAGAGGTCTGCTGCGCCATGTGGGATGTTCCCTGGCTGGGGACCGAACTCATGCAGCCTGGTGACAGCACTGAGATTTAACCCCTAGGCCACCAGGGAGGCCTCTACAAATAATTTTAAAAAATCATTTAAATTGATGTTTTATGGGATTTTAGGTCTTTTGGCTAACAGGTATTTTTACATGTTCTTCTGGGCATTTAGAGCGCATACTGATTTGCAGGCATAAGTTCTAACTCTTGTTCAACACCACCGGCATTTAGTGGTGACCTGTGGCTCTTGTTACTATTGCCCCCTTTCAGAATGGCTCACTCCCCCACTCATTCCCTTCTCTGCCCCAGCGGCTCCTCCTCAGTCCTCTTGACCACCTCATCCATTAACCAGCACCCCGATCTTCCTCCATCCCTCACCCTGCTCCAGTCCCCCCATCACTCTCAGCGCGCCTGGTCCTACACGTACTTATTTCAGCACCTCCAGCAGATGCACGACCATGTGCCACAGAAGTCGAGGCCGCTGCTGGGGTCACTGCTGTATTTTCAGCTTTAAAACAGTGTTCAGCACTAACAGGCCCTCGATTAAGTACCCAGTGAGTAAACAACTAACTGAAAAAGCCAAGATATTTCCTTACTATGGTTAAAAGAAAAAAAAAGTTACTACCTATCGAGATTCAATAGTCAGCTTATACAAAAGCAAGTTTTTCACCTCATGACTGGACAGTGAAAATAGGCCGTGACGGGGCCCGGGCCCACGGTGCAGCGCCGGTCGCTCCCGGCCACAGCTGCACAGCCAGGAAGGAAAGTGAAGCCTCAGGCCTCAAATTTGATCACAGCGAATTCCTTGTTAAACACATAATTCGCCCTTCTGAACAAGCAGTGCTTAGGACACTCAGAGCTGGGCAGGGGTGCAGTGTAACTCTCACGAGCAAAGAGCCCTCTCCTCACGTACCGGGAGCAGGGCCATCACCACATCTGGAGACGTCTCCAAGGTGCCATCTGCGGCGGCGTACACGATGGTGAAGACGTACGTGCCGATCCACAGCACGTCCAGCACTGAAAGACACAGGCCCCGGTAAAGCATCTTCTGTCTGGAACAGCTCCTGTGAGTTGTAAACTTAACATCCTGCGGACAGAAACCGCCGACGCCACAGCGCCTACACTCAGGACGTACTACAGCTTTAATACAGGCCCAGGTTTCACTGACTAAACAGAACACAATGACTTGAGAAGTCCAATTCACCCCACAGCAGTCTATTTCTCATGGATCATACCCCATGATAAAATGGATGAGGGTACATGATAAAGAATTCCAAAAAAAAAAGCAGGATCCACCAGTGGACCACGGTTACCGCCACTGAGCTATGTTGGAGGACAGGCGTGACACACAGGAGGCACCAGCACGTCCCTGCGCAGTCACGTGGTACATCACGTGGGCTGAAGCTTCTCCATACAGAGTGCAACTCTTTAGAGATCAGCCCAGGAAAAGAGCAAGTGTGTTACCTCTGACAGGATGATCTGACTCATAAAATGGTGGGCAAGGAATGACTTTCTTTTCCTGCAGAGTCTGAAAGAGATTTGGAAAATTAGTGTCAGGTGAAACAATTCCCAAACGAACAAAACTCTGAAATCCATTAGGTTCCCCCCGAAAGCCACCTACGTCTCATCTCCCAAACGAGGAGCGTGCACACAGAGAAGAGTGGAAGCCTACTTAGAGGACTGAGTCCCACAGAAGTACCCTCACCAGGCGTCCGCGTGGGTAAGGGGGAGGCCCAGCACAGCAGCCCTGGCGGCAGCACCCGAGGGGATCAGCACAGCACGACCCCCACAGGACACCAGGCCACCAGTCAGGGGGAGGCGGTGCCACACGTAACAAGTCGGGAAAAAGACCCCGAAAGACTACGGTGTTCTCGTTCTTTGCAAGGGCAAACAGCAAGCCAGCAAAACTAAACCAACTGTATTGCTTTTATAGGCTATGGCCTAAGGGTATAAATCAAATTTCACATAACTTTTTGCAAAACAAGTAAGAAACAAAACCTTAATCTGAATGAAACCTTGACCACACAGCACCACTCTGCACCCCGAGAACAGTGTCTCATGAGGCACGCACGACAACACGCCTGGCACCGCCTGTGGTCGCCTCCACACCCCGGCTGCACCAGACATACGGGCTCTTTGCTGATGTCTGTTGAGGAGCACTTGTGAGAAATCCCTCGGGAAGACCACTGGGAGAGGGGGCGGGGGAACACGGAACGACGGGAGGGCCCTTTTCTCTGCTGCCTACAGTCAGAGACGCGCCCCTCTAAGATGGACTCAGGAGTTTACGTTGTGGTGACAGTTTCCTCACTGACTCCCTATCCCTGAAGCGGTTTTCATGTACTGGTTGGGAATATGAAGTCGGGGTGTGCAAAGTTGGATCCCAATTTATTTAAAAAGCAAAAGGAAAGTCACGCACGCACACACAGACTACCGGTTCCCCTTGTACCTGAAAGCAGAGCGTTTCTGTCAGGTGTCGTTTGGGAGGTTATTTGGGGGGCACGAGAATGCGCAGAAAGCTTTCTGTGTCGTCAGTGGTAGTGACACTCGCCATCCCAGAAATGATCCTACCAAAGTACACCAAACAGGGACACTCTACTTTGACATAGTGGGGGAAATGTGTACTGGTGTCAGCATCCAGAAAAGTCTGGACAGCTACCACTCACACAGTGGGTGCCTCTGGGAGAACGACTGTGGGATTGGTGGGAACAGTTCCGTTCTTTGGGTACTGATGAATCTGTGCAAAAAGCATACCTCACACTCCAATCGAAAAAACACCCCCAAACACGCTGTCGAACCACCCCCCAAAAAATGGTGTGACTTCCGTAAGAAGCGTTCGGAAGTCCACGGCAAGACTTACAGGCAGATACTGGACCACGGTTCCATCCTGCTTCCCCACCGCCAGCTGCTTTCCTTTGGGGCTCCAGCACACTGAGCAGAGAAATGCGACCATTAGAAGCGGCGCGAGCCCACGGGTCTGTGCCGAGAAGCTCGCACACAGCCCCACGTGCTACTCCGCCTCGGACACGCAGCTTACTTGGGAGGGTGAAACAAAGAAAAATCATTTGGCTGCTGCAAGCCAGCTACGATTTATCATTAGGACACTGAACTGACAATTAAAAATGCTTTTTCAATGGCATATTGCCCAAAATGCCAGAAAGAACAGAAAACTGTCAGCTGAGGTAAGAAAGGACTAGGTTAGGTTTTCAAATACCAAGAGATCGTTCTCTCGCTACTCATTTCTAAGGCTTTCCCCTCAGGGACAAATGACTCGCAGAGGAATGCCCTTTCGACCTAGAAAGCATTGTTCTCAAAAACAATTCTAAACCAGCTATACCGAAATATTTCTTTCTCCAGAAAACCTAAGCATACTCAAATCATATGTGTATGATTCAAGGACACTAACTGTGGGGACAAAGAATACTTTCTCCACTTCTACCAAACAACAAATACAACAAAAAACCCCACTCGCTTTTACTTCCAAAAATTAATTTTTAACTAGATCACCATTACTGTATGTCATAGAGTGAAGGCCTTTATTACCCACCAGATGTTACTGCTGCCGTGGAAGGAAGAGTTGCATACACTTTCACTGTTTCTGTGACTTGAAGGACAGCGATGCTGCCATCGGCCAGACAAACTGCCACCATGGAGGGGACGGTGGGGTTCCACTTCATATCAATCACCATGCCCCCTGCATCTTTCAAAAGCTTATGATAGGCAAATGGGCGTTTCTGCTGTTTAGCCTTTTAAAACAAATGCCCAGAAGCAAAAACAGATTAATAAATTAATAAACACAGGGAGACATTTAACAGTCTAAGAAAATTATTGAATATGCAAGTTTTCTCAAGTGGCAGTTTTTTCTCCATAACCATGAAAAAAGATTCAGCTCTACCCAGCAAACTACTCGTTGGAGACAATCCAACAGAGCCGTGAAGGCGCCGTCGGTTATTCCAGCACACGGGGCTCCAGCAGGGGCCCGCACAGGCGCGAAGCCCTCAGGGAGGAGCAGACAGTAAATGAAATCCTGGCTCTGTGCAACAGTGCTGGGCCCCGGGCAGGAACTCCTCTCTGGATCTGTCTCTCCATCTACACAAGGAGGACGGTAAAACTGGCCTTGAGGCTCCAGCGGGCGTGAGTGGGACAGGTGGGGAAAGCACCTGCAGCGCTGGCGCCCAGTCAGTACCAACACTCGGTACTGTCATGGTCACTAACACGCCTGGGATGGAATGACACGGCACTCAGAGGCCAGAGCCCGGGGAGGGAGGAATCGGGCACTGTTACCTCTGAGGCCTTTGGGCACATCACCCAAGGTGCTCCTGACATGGCCTCATATGTGAATAAGAAGGGATAACACCTTAGGTGACATTATGAAATAATTTCAAGCCCCTTCTATCACAAAGGTCTAGAAATAGACTTCTAAGGTCAACCAAGAACTCCCAGGTTATGAGTCAAAACCAGGAAAGGCAATCTCCTTCTGTTTCCAGGTCGACACTCAACTGCCAGTAGCTTACCTCATTTGAGAATGTGCGGACATCAAAAAAAGCGATGACGGAACCATATTCGCTGGACATCATGCACACAGAGAGGGTCAGGTTATCGCAGCTCAGGGCCAGGTGATGGATGGGGAATTTCACAGTAACTGACAAGCTTTGCACTTTATCAACTACAGAAAATTAAAGATGAAGCAGAAGGTGGAATGTTCTCAGTATGAGCCACCACCCCTTTATCCAGAACATAAAACCATTTACATCTGGGACTCCCGGGTGGCCTAGGGGTTAACTCTCAGCGCTATCACAGCTGTGACCTGAGTCCGATCCCCAGCCAGGGAGCTTCTCCCATGGCGCAGCAGACCTCTCCTGTCTCCCCGCTGTTCCCCTCAGCAGTGGACTTCAGTCAGTCCACCTGTTCTGCTCCCCACTGTCTCTGGTGAATCCTCTCACCCCTGCACCTCTGGCCTACACCCCAGTTCTTGCATGCATAAACAAAATAAATCTTTAAAAAAGAAAGATCCACACACCCCTTGGTGATCAGTCAAGCATATAAGTCTATAATGATGCACTAAGTAGCTCAGGGACTCTTCCTCATATGAATGACTGGGGAAACTGTGACTGTTGTTCTTGTTGAAAAAAGTGTCCTGTAACCATATTTTCGCAAGAATGCTCCAAATTGTACACGTTCCCACTTATCTGGATGATACTGTTGCACCAACTAAAAGGCTTGCAACAAAACCTTTCTACAGAGCCAGAACCCAAATCCAACTGCGCAAAATAAAAGCATGGCACAGTGATTAAATTCTGCTTCCCTCTAAGCTCAGAAGAACAACTCATTGCAAAAGACATACGAAGGAACAAAGGAGATACCTAGAAAGGCTTCCCACGTTCTTCCTGGAAGGTCCAACAGGGGTCACCCTTAGGACTAACCAACACCCTTAGGACTAGCAACAGTTATGATTTCAATGTTAGAACGATTTCTTAGGAAAAACACTACATTAGCATTCCACTCCACTCCTCTCCCGACTATGCAAAATAAATCTTTGCGCTCTGTCAACTCTGAAAATATAAAAAGGATAGACACCTTACCTATCTTATTGGGATCATCTCCAGGTTTATTCTGAATAAGGAGATTCTTAGTAGGAAACACTTGCAACCCACTGGCTCCACCAGCAAAGACCAGACCATACTTGTTAGACACGGCAAGCAGGCTGGCACGTTCCTTGGGCAATTCCTCAGGAGAGTCAAAAATCCTCACCTTCTTCAGTGCTCTAAACTGAAAATCCTGTTGTAAGGAAGCAAAACAAGGTCAATTCAAGGAAAAGAGTACATTTTATCACGTCTGCCATATTCCAACAGAATCACAGTACAACAAATATATATTCTACCTCCACAGCCAAGGACTAGGAGGCTAAGTTGGCTTTAAGTTTCCTATGTGGTGCCTGGCATAGCTCTTATTAATACTTGCTAAATAAATGAAAACTACGTCTTCACAAAGCTTTCCTTGACTAATCAAGCTCACAATGATCTTTTCCTTTTCTGAATTCCTAGTCTGTTAGTAACGAATTAGTTTTATTTCTCATAATCTTGTCCTCTTTTTAATTATCTCATAACCTAGACAAGAGCTTAATGACCTGTTGTTCAATATTGCTCAATGTTACTCAGCTACACTGTGAGCTCAGACTTCCAGTACAGCGTTCAACAAATAAATCAATATTGAAATGAACACAGAAAATCATCAAAGACCCAAACTGGCTGACTCGCAATAAATGGTAAATAAGATTCCATCACCGAAAAGGGCAGGAACTGTCAATCTCCTGGTGCTCACATCTTTAAACAGGACGTGATGCCATGAAGACATCAAAAAACACAAATCCAGGGCCTCCCTGGTGGCGCAACGGGTTAAGTCTCAGCCTATGAAACTGTCCGCAGCCACTGCAGAACGAGTTCGATTCCCGGCCAGGGAGCTTCCCACATGGCGCGGCAGACCTCTCCTGTCTCCCCACTGCTCCCCTCAGCAGTGTACGTGGTCAGTCTGCCTGTTCTGTTCCCCGCTGTCTCTGGTGAATCCTCTCACCACCCCACACCCCTGGCCTACACCCCAGTTCTTATATGCATAAATAAATCTTAAAAAAACACAGACACACATACAAATCCAAAACCCTTAACAGACTACAAGGCTAAGTAGGCCTTAGTCTGTACACCTCTGCAGCCTCCCTTCACAGCACTCGGCTTCCCTCTTGTAAAGGTACTGCCCACAGCCCCCACCTAAGTCCAGACTTCATTTCTTTCCATTTCCAGGCATCACACCACAAGGCCTTTCAACCTCTTTGGCTTGGGAGCTTCCCTGATCTCATATGAATGCCTGACTCACTGAGACATAAAATAATATATCTCTAGGCTTTCAAAGACCACTTTCCATGTGTACCACCTCTTGGTGAAGAATTCTGCAAGTTTACCAATCACAATGTTAAACTGTACAATAGACAGTTTACTTTTTCCCCTTCAATTCTAAACAAATCTTTAAGGTCAAGGGGAAAGGTATGTGAATCCACGTTTGCTTAAGTTCCAAAACTGCAAAAATCAGATAGTATTTCTCAGCCTTCATTCTGTGTACTAGATTGTAATGGTGTTTCATAAAGGATAACTAACACCCCCCACATACTCCTTTCCTTTGAGTCAATGTTTAAGACACACTGTCTAAAAGATTAATAAATACTCGTCTTAGTTCCAACTGTTTATGGTCACCAGAAATTCACAGCTTTCCAGGTGAGAGCTTACTATGGCTCCATACAAAAACAAAATTCCATTGTTTTTCTGTAATTCTCTAGATACTTTCAGATAATCTATCCAAGTCTTGGCCACAGGGGTGTAGTGTCAGTCACAGGGGATGAAGGAGGCATAGGAGAGCTTCTTTTCTGTCGCAATCAGTAATTCAAAGGTTACCTACCATTTTCTGAGTCTGTGATCTTTTTCTGTCATGCCCCATCATATCTAAGGAATGTGACACAGGTGGGAGGCTAAGCCTAGCAATCATTTTCAGAAAGAATCAAAGACTCACTACTCTAATATGCTATGGATTACTACTCCCAAAATGCGCTTCAGTGATCTGCTGTTCAATGCCCACAATTTTCCTGCAACTTCCTCCCTTTTAGATGTTGGTTTAGAATTGCCTTGTTCTCTGTTCCTCCATCCTGTCACAACAATCATCATTTGGATCACCTGCCCTCTTTAGTTCCCTCCTCTAAGCTGATTTTCCATGTCCTCTCATTCCAGTTAACTAAAGGCTTCATAAGGACAGGTGAACCCGGCTTCTCGTTCGGCAAGCCTTAATATTAACGTGAAAGGGGAGGAGAGGGTCTTAAAGGGGAAAAAACTCCCCAAACCCTGGTTAAATAGGACTTTGGAAAGTTACTTTCCGAGCCTCCATTTGCTCCTCCACGTGAACAGCTATTTCATAGGGTTGCTGTGATGGTGACCACAGATTAAACGCTCATTAACCTGCTACTGACAGTTACTACCACTTCTCCGCCCACCACATCAAGTAGCTAGGGGCAACTCAGGCGACGCGCACAAGGCCAACCAGAGTCGGGGAAAGAGCTTTCGGTGAGGCGAGCACGCCGGTGGCACGGCGGGGAGTGCGGGACGGCAGGTGAGGACCCCGAACGCCGCCAACTGTTCAAGCGGGAGGCGGGGCAGCCGGCACCCGCGCTTCGCCGTCCAGCGGGCTCCGAGGCAACGCCGGGACTAAGGAAGCGAGGGAGGCCCCGGCCAGTCTCTGACCTTCATCTCCCGCTCAGGGATCAAGGCATCCATTTCGTCTCCCATCGCGCCGCCCTCAGTTGGTCGAAGCAGGCGCCGCCGCCGCCCGCGGCCTTGCCCGCACAGCCCAGGCCGCTCGAAGGCCAACTTCCTTCCCTTCGCACAAGCTGCGCGCCGCGAACTCCGCATTTCCGGCGCGCCTTGTGACGTCACACGCCCCCGTCCTCGCTGTGTTCGAGGGAGGCTGAGGGACCGCTGCGGCAGCGCGCTATCCCGATCGCCGCTTTTCATTGGTCGGTTCGGGTCTAGTGGGGGCGTGGCCCCGAGGCCTGCGCCTGCGCCCTGGAGCCACGTCCACTTTCGCAGTTTGAGCGGGCTCGTTTCGTGTTGGGTTCATTTTTGGGGCGGTGTCCACCCCAGCTTAGCATGCTCTTTGTTCGCCGCAGACTTCAAAGGAAGCCTAGACAGTGGGTGGTTATAATAGCTCCCTATTCAGAGAAGTCAGGAACTTAGCATATTCCAGGGGCAGCCCTTGAAAGAGTTTTTGGAGGGGGCGTGTGTTGGAAAGCGACTTAGAGAGTAGGGGGGCGCCCTCGCCACGGGAGACCCTATTCCGCCTGAGCTCAAGGGCTGAAAGGGATACTGCGGGCACCAGAGATCGACTCTGTTGACGACGTTCAAGAGAATCGTTTCCGGAACGTAGCTTGGAAACCGCGCAACAACTTTGTTATTTACTCTTCTTGACATCCTACTCGCCTAGGGGCTATTATTGCTATTTAATTGAGGTTTTGAAAGCTCTGAGGTGTTAAGAAAATCCCCCGTGCCCCTTAGCCAAAGGTGAAATCAAGTTTAGAATTCCTCTTGCCTGGCTTTGCCAGTGGACGACGACACAGTTCGAGCTAGAAATTTCTCTAGTGGATGTATGCAATAGGTGCTCTAAGATTTTTGATTCAGCGTCTTTGACGAGTGGGGCGGGGGGTGTCGAGGTTGCATGTTCTGCGACTACTTGGTTTTCAGCAAATTGCTTATCTGCTCCAAACTTGCTTCTCATTTAAAAAACAAGCATGACATCCCCGAACCTGTCTCATGGAGTTGTAAGGAGTCCACGGAGTTCAAGTTTAGCAGTGTCTGGCACACAGAACACATTCAGACCGCTGCTGTATTTGCTTGCTCTTCTGAATTTGCCCCATCTGGAAGCTGTTCCCAAAACACACCAACGAAGATGTTGTAAGTTTGTCTGTTTTATTTCATCTGTACAGATGACACCCCGTGTCACACACACTCACACGCGCGCGCGCGCACACACACACACACACACACACACACACACACTGCTTCCAGCTGACTTTGCCGGACAGACTCCTTCCTCTTGAGTCGCAGGGACAAAGCCATAGTTGGCAGTCCCCAAGTTGCTCGTTTCATGAGTTCAATTTGGTCTTTCAGAAAGAAGACAGCTGAAGTTCTAAGGTGAGCCCTTAGCTGAGAGGACGCTCCAGCCAATAGCCATAACCTGAAAAAATCGCGGACCCCTGTGCCCCCCCTTTCCAAGGACCATTCTTCAGACTCCCCTCCCCTCCAGGGGTTGAGTTCCAAGAAATGGTAAAGGAACTGGTGGGGCTTCCCAAGACACCCCCATCCAATGAGAGAACTCTTTACTGCTCTTTCCAGAAGCTGAGCCCCCACTTGCTCTCCTCCCATGAGGCTGCTTCCTGCTGTCCTATAAACTGAATTCCTTGGAAATCTCTGGGTTGGTTCTGACCTCCCTGAGAGAGTGACAGGACACTGACTATGGTGGGCTGTCAGGGAAGGCTGACCTTGCCAGAGGTCGCTGTCCCAGAGAAGCGAGGTGGTGGTTAGGGGTGGGGACAGGCAGCAGCTCATCTAAAAATCTTGGGGAGACAAAAGGCAAGGGTGGTGGTGAGATTTTACATTTGCAGGAAGGAATGTTTTGCTGGAGTTTAAACTTCAACTAGGCCTGTGCATTTGAAGCGGTTCCTTAGACTGAAAATCAGCCAGTTGTGGCCAAATTAACTTGCTCCTGAACTGGGGACCAGCAGATGAACCCCACCTGGCCATTTCCCCACTCCCTACCTGCTTCACTCCCTCAAATGCTGTTGGGCAGCTCCCTGCACCTGTGATTGTGGGGCACTGAGGAGCCTCGGGGAGTCCCTACTGCTCCAGCCTCCAACAGCTCTGAAACCTGTCACTTAAGGTTTGTGACTTGCTCAACCTGGGGCGCAGCTAAGCCCCCCAGGATGGCAGTGTCATCACTCCGTATCTCCCTCCCCTAACGATCACTTCACTTGTCTGAATCTCACTCCGCCCCAGACTCTGAATTCCTCAAGACTGTCCATTGCACCTCTGTGTTCTTGGCTCCTGGCCCACAGCAGGCGCGTGTCAACATGTTCAGTGGTTGGGTGCATCAGGGTTCTGAGCTGGCAAGGGGAGGGCTCCAGCACACAGGGGCCAAGGCTGGCTCCCTGCTCAGCCTGGATAGGGGGTCCTCCTGCGCGAGTGCTGAGAAGTGACTTGGGGGAAGGCAGAACTGCAGAGTCCTGACCCCTGCATACTTGGAGGGTGAGTCTTGGCCCTGGGCCTTCCCCTCATGTTGACCTAGGAGAGGACCCCTTCCCACCACATCCCTTGACTGTTGGAGGCAGCCCAGAGCAGATAGGAGCAGGCAGGGCATACGAACTCCTGGGCTCTGGGCCAGACTCCCGCCAGATTTATCCTGACCTTGGGCAAGACACTTAACCCCAGTGGGCCGCCAGCTCTCACCTGTGAAATGAGACGACTGGTCCAGCCAGGTCAGGGCCCTAAAACCTCGTGAGTCCATAAAGGGACAAAGATGACCCCAACCCAGTCCCCAAGCTCAAGGTTCTGGGTGATTTGGAAATGCAGAGATGAGTTGGGAAGAGATACACATGATCAGGACAAAGTGGGGTGAGAGGACTTAAAGCTTATAATAGGTGGTCAATAAATATCTGCTGGGTGACTGAGTGAATGAGTGAATGAATGAATGGTGTAAGTTGGGCAGTGAATGGGGGAGAATGGTCGTTTCCAGCAGACAGGCTGCCTTTCTAGCCCCTTTTCCCAGCGCCTGGCTCAGCAGCGGTGCGCTTCGCCATGAGGGCCTTACTCCTCTTGCCCCTGTCCTGTTACCCTCAGCTTCCTCCCTAAAAGCAGGAACTTGGCTGAGCTGACAACCCCAAGGTCCCCCCTGTAGTTCTGTAGCCTTCTGCTGCCCCAGCAAGGAACAGGGGGGCTGCACCCTCTGTCTCAGCTGCCTAGAAAGGTATGGCTGGGGGGAGGCAAGCGGTTTCCTTCTGGAACCTTCTTGAAGGGCTGAACTGGCCATGCCCCCATCCTTCCCTCCTGTCATCTGAGGATGAGAAACCTGGCCTGAGGGGGTCGGCTGGGGGCGGTGTGGCATCCCGGGGCCACATCCTGGACCACCACAGAGCACTGGAATGACAGAGCTGCCCAAGGACACCCCAGTGAGGCCCCGCAGCCCTGTCCCTCCTGCTCCAGGGGCTAAAGGAAGTGGCCCAAGGTCTCCGCCAGGGCCAGGCTGCTGAGCCTGGATTAATCCAGAGACCGCCTGGAGAAAGGGACAGTGTCACTCCAAGCTGGAAACACAGCTTCCGGCCTGCCTGCTGGGCCCTGCACCCTCCAGCTTTTTGCTTTGGTGTCAGCCCTTCTGCACAGAGAGGGGAGAAGAGGGAAGGAGAAAGGAAGGGGACCCAGGGACCCTTTAAGGCAGATAATTGTGCTTTACAAGGAGATCATTAATTCTGCCCACTGAAAACACAAACGCAGCGACCAAATGAAACAAGACAAATCCCAGTGAGGTGGAGGGGTGGGGGGAGGGGCAGGCAGGGAGGGCAGGGGCGGCCGGGGCAGGTCTGCTCAGGGCAGGCTGGCAATGTCTCTCTCGGGAGGGGGCCCAACCGGCTTGGGGCTGCTCTCGTTGGCTTTTCCTTCAAACATCATGACTCTGGTTTGAACACGGAGGGAAAAAAAAATAACAGAATTAGGACCCTTCCGCCATGCAGGGGCCTCTCCCCGCCCTCACGCCTGCAGGGTCGAGAAGAGTCTTCTCAGAGGCCCATGATGGCAGCTGGGTGGGAGGGGCTTGGTTCCATTTTACAGAGGAGAAAGCCAAGGCACACAGGCAGTGCACCCCCATGGAGCCCCACAGGCCCCCCAGCAGGGCGACACTCCAGATGGCTGAGTCCTAGGCCATGCGCCCACCCTCACCAAGCAGCTGGGCCAAGGTGCTACTTGAAATCCCTTCTCATCTTCAAAATCCTCCCTCTCACTGGTGAGTCTGAGGATAGAGGATAGGGCCTCGGCGTGTAGCCTCCAGAGGGGACCAGCCTGGAGTGCAGTTCCAGGCCTACTACTTCCCAGCTGGAGGAGTCCAGTGAGACCTTCAAGCTGCCGAGGCCCCATCAGACTGTCAGCAGCCCAGCAGCAGCAGGGCGCCCACGTGCTCCCAGCCCGCTATGCTCTGCCCGCTCCCGGCCTTCAATCCCATCCAAAGGGAGACAGCCTAGGCACAGAAGCCTTAGCTCTGCGCTCCAGATTTGCACCAGCTCCCCCTCCCTCCACCTCTCCCGGGGCTGTCTACAGGCCTCTCCTAGTCGGTGCCCACCTGCACTTCCCTCAAAGCAAGCAGATCCTCAGATCCTCAGACCCCGGAGTTTAGAATCACCTGACTCGTTTTCCGTTATGTCCCACATCTGGGCGTTTCAGCACCCTGCCCAGCTGCCTCCAGAGTCACCCCCAAGCCCGTGGGCTCCTGCCCACCTCCGTAGTAGCCTCCCTTGGCGAAGCGCCCTCAGGCCTCGCCTGCACAGGGGCATGAGGGTTCTCTGGGCCTCCGCTCTCACCCTCACTCCAGCCGCAGCAGAGTGAGCCTCTAGAAAACCCAGGGCCCGGCTTCGGGGACTCTGGGGCACCCCTGCACTTCAGTATAAAATGCCAAGTCTAGCGGGCTCCGCGTGACCTGACCCCACGCCGACTCCGCAGACTTATTCTTCCCTCACTGCACGCCAGACACACTGGCCTCCGTGTGGCTCCCCGCACGAGCTGCCTCAGGGCCTTGGCACATGCCGCGTCCTCTGCCTGGAATGCTCTCCCTCCGCTTCTCACGGGGCTCATCTCTTTACATCTCCCTCACCAAGGGCCTGGTCCAATGCCACCTTCTGGGTGAGACCCTCCCAGCCCACGAGCCCATCCTGTTCTGTTCCTCTTACCCAATTCCTTAGTTTTTCATACCAGACCATCACCATCAGGTGGGTTTGGTTTCCTTGGTCTGGCCCCTGACACTAGAACGTATGTTCCATGGGGCTTCACGGGTCCCTGGCACCTAGAATAACTCCTGGCACATAGCTGGTGCTCAATAAATATTTGTGAATGGATGGATGAGAAATCTTAGGAGCCAACCCAATGACTACTGCTGACACATAATATCAGGTGGTATTTTAGTAGCGACACCACCACGGCCCTCCTCTGGCCTTTTTAGCTCAGAAAAATACGAGACGCCCCCGGATTTTCTTGCAGCTCTTTGGTGGGAAGAACCTACGGTGTGATTGCAGCCACCAGATACCAGGGGTTTGCCCCAGCCAGGTGCTGAGCGCCAATACTGCCAGGCCCGCTGCCGCAGGCTCACGCCCCTGCCACGGTCCGATACCATGAACAGGGAAGCCAGGGAAGTTAGGAGCCTGGCCCAGTGGGTCACACAAGTTTCCTACTGGCTGGGAATGGCCAAGGTGTCCAGACCAGGGATGTCTCCACACGGCAGCCCGGGTGGGGGGGAGCTACTCACAGCTTGAGCACGGCAGAGCGCTTCCCCAACATCATGTTGACGAAGTCCCGGTAGGAGATGGTGTCGCTAACGCCGCCGGTCACTTCAGAGATCATCTTCTTCATCTCCAGGTGGGTCTTGGGGACCCCAAGCTTCTCCATCATCCTCTTCAGAGACATCAGGTCTGCCGGAGGAAAAGCGAGCCCGGTCAGTAGAGACAGGCTGCTGGGTGAGGGGGTGCCGACCAGGCTCCCTCTAGACCCAGGCTCAGAAGAAACCGGCACTGCAGTAAATTGGCTTTTGCTGCCAGGGGGCCCGTCACCCCGCCCCCTCTCTCAGGAGGCCGCACAGACTAGTGGTTAGGGCCGCGGGCTCCAGCGATGGGGCAGATGTGGCTGGAGTCCAGCTCTGCTATTCCTGGCTGTGGGGCCTGGGGCAAGCTACTCAGCCTCTCTGAACCCTGCTCTCACCAGTAACAAGGGCCGATGGGGTCCTCTGGAGGACGATGCCCAAAAGCAGTGCTCAGTAACCGCCGCTGCTCTGGACTCTCACCGTGACCTCTGCTGCTCCCTGAGGTTTGGGTGCCGCCCCCTGGCTGCTCCTGCTCCCCCAGAAGTCACTGCCGAGGGGCAGGGGTGGGGGGTCAGCCCGAGACAGGCATTGAGTTCCTCTCCAGGGCACGGCTGTGGCTTTTCCCCACCTCCCACCCCCTCCCTGCCATGCCTGGGCACCGCTTCCCCCGAAGGAGGAGGGTGCCAAAAATATCCTGGGGAGCAGCAGCACCAACAAAAGAACAAAGGTCAAGAAAAACAAGGGAGGCACCCCAAAAATCATTTCAACTCCATGAGGTGCTGCCTCTGACCTCAGGCTCCAGAGAGACCCGAGGTGGTTTCCTTGGGATTGTTCAGCGAACAATGGGTCAGCCGGGGGTGGCAAGCGGGTGGCTGGAGCGCGGCACCGGCTCACCAGAGCAGCAGGGCTGGGGCCAGGCCCCTCGGTGCCAGGAAGTCCAGGGCTTTTCAAAGAAAGCAGGACGGCGTTCTGCAGGAAGTGAAAGGTCTTCCACGCGCTGCTGGCCAGACTGGAAATTGGCAAGACCTTTCTGGAAAGCAATTTGGCAAGACGCCTCAAAAGCCTTTGACCAAGACTGTCCGATTCCTGAGATTTACTCTAAAGAAATAGCGGCGTGGACAAAGGCGTTCTCCACCGGGTTACCAACAGCGCCACACCTGGGAGCTGTCTCGGTGGGCAGCATCCAGGGGCTGGGGGCGGAAGTCACAGTCCGCCCTAAAGTGGGCACAGTGCTGCCAACGGGTGCATTCAAAGAGGTCGATCATCTCAAAACGCTCCCAGTGTTGAGTTTCATATTCACAATAGGAGGTTCTAAAAACAGCGCTTGGGATTGGAACAGAGTAGCGGGTGCCAACGCTGTATGGACTTCGAACAGTTATTTCTGGCAGGTGGGGCTGTGGGATTGCTGTCTTGGCGCTTTGCTACATGTTTTGTGCTAAAATGCATTAACTTGATAATGCAAAAAACATGTCGAAAGAGCAAAACAACGATCAAAATATTCAAAAGGAAAAAGGACAAGGGAATGAAGGGGCAGAACAGCTGGGGGCGGCTGCGGACGCCCAGGGCGAGCAGAGGAGGGGGCGGCTGGGCACCAGGCCTGCCACCCCAGACTGAGTGCCCCGGAAGTCGGTTCACCTTTCTGGACCTCAGTTTCCTCATCTGCAAGATGAAGACAAAGTGGCCTCGAGCACGTCCTCGCGGGCCTGGGAAGGTCAGGCCAGCCCTCGCCACACGTGCCTGGACAGCAGGCGGGGGGGGGCTGTGGACACAAAGGCCCCTTGACACTGCAGGCAGCCTGGAGGGAAGGACAGGTCTGGGGACAGAGGGGACACCCACCCAGGCCGTGGTGTCGACTGTCTCTCTTGGGGCCACCTGAGCATCTCAGAGCGGCCCTGACCAAGTCCCTGGGCGGGCAGGGAGGTGGTAAGGTGGGGAGAAGCGCGAAGTTGGGGGGCAGTGGGCCCCGGGCAGCAGCAGAAAAGCCAAGGCTGCCGGGCTGCTGGGTTTATTGGGGAAGCTGGGCTGTTCACACCATGAGCGCCTGAGCGCCCACACCGGTGCGACTCTGCACCCCTCCACCCTGCCCAGCACCCACAAGGCTTCACTCACCAATTTCTCCTTCATTGTTCAGGTCAAACTCCATGTACTTCTCTGGGAACCCAAGCAGAAACTGGCATTAGCTCGGAGGCCGGGGCGCCCCCGCAGGGCAACTGGCCAGCTCCTCAGGAACCCGCACCTCCCTCCTCACCCCTCGAGTCCTAGCATCTCCCCTGTTGCACCCTGTCCCACAGACGCTGGGGCGGGGAGCTCGGGGCTGGGCGGACACACCGCCCAGGAGGCCAGCTGCCTTCTCCCGGTCCGCACTGGTGCAGGCTGCAAAGTGACTTCGCATGGAACTGAGCCCGTGCCCAGCCTGGCGCCCGGGGCTGGGGGGCAGGAACAGTTGCACTGCAGCGTCGCGGTGTTTGTTACAGGCAGCCAGACGTGGGCAGTGCTGCTTTAAGGAATCCCTGTGGCTCTGAAACTTTGGGGGGATGTTCTCCCAGGAGCAAGGCCTTGACCACAGGCCCTCCCCTAAACCTCAGCTACGGACTTTGGGTTGAACCTCCTCATCACAGTGTCCCGAGACCCTCATTGGGAGGAGGGCAACATGCAGAGGTGAGCTGCGTGTCTTCGGACAGGGCGCGGGCCCAGGGTCTGTCCTGTCCACTGTGGCCTCGTGGTACCCCGAGCCCAGGAGGGGGAGGCACCCCCTTGGCTTTGCTCCCCTCTGGGCTGCTGGAACTGGGTGGGGTGACGGGCCAGGGAGGAGGTATCTTTGTTCCAGTTCTTTGCTTTCTTTTTCTTGCATAATGCCAAAGCACCGCGGCGTAGTGGCTGGGAGCAGCGGCTTTGGAGGGAGGCCAGCGCGGGGTCAAGTCCCCCCCAAGTCGGCCACAGGTGAGCCGGGTGACCTCTGGCAAATCAGCCCACCTCTCTTGCCTGAGTTTCTTCCACTACAACTGAAAGCTCTGCCTCCTGCCTGCATCGGGACGGTTGGGGGATCCCGCCCCAGACCCTTCACGTGCTTCCCTCAAGCTCACGGCTCCACAAAGGCTCAACCTTCACCCCTGCCCAAGGTCAGCTGAGTGGAAGGCAGCGGCGAGCTCTCGGCAGGTTCTCTGTCCCGAGCTGGGGCGATGCCCACCTTGTCCCAGCTGTGGGAGGGGCAGGTGGGTTCCGGGGCTCCCGGCGGTCCCCGACATGCCCAGGGCTCCACACCCTGGTGCTCTCAGGCAGGAAAGGTGGGCCCACCCTGCCACTGAGGCGCCCCGCTCCTCTCCCTGCCACGCTGGCTGGGAACCAAGCGCCAGGGCGGAACAGAGGGACCTTTATGCGCCCCCTCCCGGCTCGGACGCGGCCCGTTTCCTTTTCATCCCGTGCAGCGGGATTCAATGGGCAGAAACTCTGCCCCCTGCCCTGCTGTGGGGACACAAATGTCCATTCTCCACAGGGGCTCCTGAGACGCTGCAGCGCGGAGGGGGAGCGGCCGGCCCCACAAAGAGCTGATTGTGTGCTGGGCCTCGGCGTGAGGGCTGGGCCAGCCGGCCAGGAGCCAACCTGGGCCTGGCAGGGGGAGGGGAGGGGCAGGCTGGGGCCTGCAGGCGGGTGCGGGGAGATGGCCAGAGGCAGGTGGAGGGGTCTGTGCGCCTTGCGGCCCGCCAGGAACGGTTCAGGAGGAAGCCAGCTTCAGACTGCAGCCTGGCCCGGGGTGACGGGGCGTCCCCGGGGCAGCTGTGTGCTTACCTTTGAAGGCCACAAGCTTCTCCGGCAGGTCCTCTTCATCGCTGTACTTCTGGTCACAGAGGAACTCCTACAGAGGCAAGAGGACAGCACCGCGCCAGGGGTCAGCGGGCAGCACTCGCCTGGGGCCCCTGTCCATCTGGGCGGCTGGCCGGGTTTGTCCTGACCGGAGGGAGCCTCAGCGTGGGGCTGGCCTGAGGCAGAACTGCAGCCCCCTGCAGGGGAGGGAGGAGGCCTGCAGCTCTGCCCCGGAAGCCTCAACACCCGCAGTCAACCTCCGAATTGCAGGTGCAGGGACGGGACGTCCCCACAAGGCACCCCGGCTCCGGGAGCTTGGAGCCCTAAGACAGGCCACCCTCAGCCCTGGGTAACTCTTAGGTATGCGACCGAGGAAGTGAATGCCTCTCTGGAGCGCTGCGGCTTTATCCGCCAGGTGAGGGTAATTATTGTAACTGCCTCATCCGGGCTCGAAGAGCGCGAGCTGGGCTTTCAGCAGAGCCAGCGTCGAGGACGGCCGCCATCTCTGCTCCCGCCAGAAGCTTCGTACGTGATCCCCTCACCTGTCACACAGGTTCCCTTCCCCTCAGTGCCTGAAGGGAGCCCAGGCCTTTCAGAGCCAGCCTGGGGTGGGGAGGGCAGCACCAACAGCCTCCAGGGAAGCACCGACCCGGGGCCCCCGAGAGAGCGGCCTCGCGGCGCCTGTCTTACAGGTGGGGAAACTGAGGCTCGCACCGCCGGTGATTCCACAGCCTCCGTTAGAGCTGCAGCCTTCACCCTGACGCTCCCGTAAAGACCAGCAGGCGGCAGCCATTTGGCTTTAAAACAAGAAGCGACCAATTAGTGCACCCGGGGCCAGCTTGTCCTGTGCTGTCCTTGAGTGGCTGGGGACCCCATATTCAGCGAGTGGCATCCTAGAACTGGACCCCAAACAGCCCCTCTTCTCTGGACCTTGCTTTCCTCGTCACAGAGCCCACTGCATGGCACAGCTCACGCCCTCTCTCCCTCCCTATCTTATTCACTCACTCACTCTCACTCCCTCAGCCATGTCTGAAGAACCACACTCCCTATTTAGGCATGAGAGGAGCAGGGGAGAGAGGTGAATAAGATAAAGTTCTTATCTTCCAGTGACAGGAAGTCCACGCTTATTAAAGATGTTACCTGCCCTCTAGGTGATCACCCCATCTGTGCCTGGATTGGTCTCTCCCACTGCAGGGTGCCCAGCTTGCGCCCCCACACTACCTACCACGGGGCCCACCCCCTTTCCTATCTGTCACAAGCCTCAGAAACTTAATGTCGTAGTGACCGGAAGCTGATGGCTATAAAGCACCGTGGGTCTGGACGTCAGTCCCGTCTGGTCCTGTCCGCTCAGCCATGCGAGGGGCCTCGGACACGGCCTGCCGGGCTGGGCCCCAGTGAGCAAACCTGCAGGCTACTCCTCAGCGCTCAGCAGCGGTGGGTGTTGACCTTGAGGCGGGACAGCACCCTCCCAGGGCACGAGCTCCAGTGAGCTACCCAGTGCCCTCTGACCACGGGGCCACCTGCCTGTCGGCCCCCCTTGCCAGGCTGGGGTCTTTGCCTGCCCCCTTGCTTCTGGCGGGCACTGTGTCAGCCCATCACATCCTCACGGCTACTGTTATTTCAAGGACCAGAGCGGCTGCACAAAACGTAGATGTCCCCGGGTCGGAAGCTCAGGGTGGGTTTGGAACCTACAATACGGTCTTGTCCTGCTGCTGCTGGCGGAGAGACCCCCAGAGCCCCATGGCCCGCTGGCTCGGCCACAGCCTACTCGGGGGCCTCATCAGTATGCGGCCGGCACAGTCCTGCCCCCGCTAAGCTGGAGCTTAGCTCCTGCGGCCTTGGAGGCGGCCTCTGCCCATGCGCCCCCCACCCCCGCTTGGCTCCTGCTCACAGCGCGCCCGCTGCTGCCCACCCCGCTCAGCCCCAAACAGGACAATTAACTCTTGTCTGTGACCCTGAGCAACCCAGGCACCTCCCAGGGTCACAGACCCACTCTGCCCAGAGGAGCGGCTTCCAGACTTTGGGGTAATACAGAAACAGTTCCAAAAATATTACAGATGGGGGTGTGTGTGTGAAGAGAGGGCTGCCAAGTTTTTATTTTGCCAAATAAAGACTCAACAATGACCACTGACCGTGGCTGTGAGTTCAGGAAAGGTCATTTGGCCAAAGTAGGCAGCTCGGAGACTCAGAATGGTTTAGGGGGTCCGTTTCGCACCCAGCGCGGCTCCCCGCCCCTTGACGGTGCCGCAAGCTGGAAAGCGCTCGTGGGGAGACAGGAGCACAGGTGAGTTCTCCGGGGAGAGAGCGGGGACCCTGGCAGCCCCCGCCCGTCTGGGTTGGCCAGAATCCCCACCAGCCCAGAGTCTGTCTGAACTGTGCCCCAGGAACCCCGGGGCGGGATGGGGAAGCGCACAGTCCGTGGGCTTGGAGACAAATCCCGCTGGGCGAGCCAGGCCACCAGGCGGTGACCGGAGCGAGGACAAGAACGCCGCAGACGCTCTGGACGCTCCCAAGCGCCCACCCTCGGGCCCGACCGCCAGGCTCTCCACGGGCACAGCGGCCCTGGATCTTGTCTCCCCCAGAGTGACCTCAGCCACCTGACGTCCTTTCCATGCCTCCCCCAGGCCGGGCTTGCTCCCGCCTCGGGGCCTTTGCTCCAGCTGCCCCCCCGCCTGGAGGATGAGTCTCGCCCTCACTTCCCTAAGCCTTGTCCCAACTGCCGCCTTCTCGGAGAGCCAGGCCGCTCTGCCTGCCCGCCGCCGCCCCAGCTCCTCTTCCAACCCGCCTCATCTCCCTCTGCGCCTCATTTTAGCCCACAGGATCAATCACCTAGCACAACTTGCACTTGACAATGGAATTGCTGCTGCCTGCCTCCCCGGCCAGGACGCACGCTCCGTGGAGCAGGGGCTCAGCCATTTGCAGGATGAGTGAATGAACAGAGACTCAGAGAGGGTATGCCGCTTGCTCAAAGCAGCACAGCGAGCGACTGGGCTGGGATCCTGCTCCGCAGCAGAGGCCCCGCGCAGAGCTGGGAGTGGAAGTGACCTGAGGAAGCGGAGGACGCTGGCCGGGAGACAGCAGGCCCTTGTTCTAGGAGGAGGACCTATTTACTGGCTCTTTCCCATGGGCGCCAAGCAGTGCCCAGCACATAGTAGGTGCTCAAGAAGCAACTGCTGAATGACCGAGAAGCCAGGCATCAGCCAGAATGCCTCTCTCCGCGCTGACCACTAAATGGTAAGACAACTTTGCAAAAGCACCGATGTGTGGCAGAGCCCTGAGGGCGCTCGGAGGTCAGAATCCCATGCCTCCTTAGAGCCAAAGACGGCAAATGCTTGAGCCTCTGAGAGACCGGGGGAGGGAGAAGCAGCTGACCAGTCCCAGGCTTAGGGCAGCTGTGTGGACCGGGCCTTTGGCGGGGGGCCCGGGGAGGCGGCGGCAAGCCCTGGGCAGCGGCTCCGCTGGCTGGGCCCCCTCCCACTGCACCTCCGAGCTCTGCATTCTGGGTCCAGCTCAGGTACAGCCCCAGCTTCCCGCCTCAGGCATCCTCCCCAACTCCTTGTCCAGCCTCAGGGCACAGGAAGCCGGTGAGAACATCCGCCCTGCCCCAGGATCCAGCTGGACCCCTCGCAGCATCCAGCCTGGCCTCTCTGGTCACCAGCTGGGGAACTGAGGCTCCACAGGGAAAGAGCTTGCCTAAAGCCACATGGGTCAAAGTCCCACAGAAACCCCAGTACTGGGTGTGCGGGGCGTGGGGAGGAAGGCTGAATGGAAGTCTAAATGCCAGCTCCAGCTCTTCTGACCCCGTGGCCCTGGACAACTGGCTTGACCCCTCTGGTCCTCTGTTTCTTCATCAGTAAAATGGGAGCATAATGACCGAAACTCCTCACCGGCGAGTGTAAGGATTAAACAAGCTAAGTGCAGGGTCTCCCTGGTGGCGCAGCGGTTAAGCGCTGCGCTGTGGAGCTGTTGGCAGCGGCGACACGAGTTCGACGCCCGGCCGGGGAGAATCCCACATGGTGCGGCAGACCTCTCCTGCTTTGCCCAATGCTCCCCTCAGCAGTGTATTTCTGATCTGCCTGTTCTGCTCCCCACTCTGTCTCTGGTGAACCCTCTCGCCACCCCACGCCTCTGGCCTGTACCCCAACTTGTATGTATAAATAAAAACAATAAATCTTTAAAAAAAAAAATAAATAAATAAATAAAATAAACAAGCTAAGTGCAGAGAAGCCACACCAGACAGCACTCTGCCCCACACGAAGCCACCGACCCTCCTGGGGAACCTTGCCAGGGGGTGCTCCCATCTCAGCCCCAGGGTACTGCCGGGGGACAGCGGCCGCAGTCACACCTGCCCTCACTGCTGCCCCTCTCGGTCAGCCACAACCTGTGATGCACGTCGCCGCCCCGGAGCCCCATGCAAGGCCCAAGCGCTCCTGCTCAGTTGGGGCTCCTGCTTTGGGGGGTGGGGGTGGGGGGGCAGCCTGCTGGGCCCCAGCCCCTGGGTCCCCACCACCTGCCTGCCCGCCCCCCGAGGCTGGTACCTCCAGCACTTGCTTCTGGGTTCTTGCTCCTGGCCCCCCAGGCCCATCTGTACGTACGAGCTGCAGCAGAATTTGGGGGCGGGCAGATAACACCATCTTGGAGGCCATCCAAGGGCCTGATGGCCGAAGCCCTGGGCGAAAACCCCAAGGACTGGGTGGCACCATGCCTGGCCACGAGGCCTCTGACGCAGTCCGTGGGCTCTTAAAGGGCCAGGACCGGGCTGCAAATGCCCAGCCTGGTGTGTGGCACGTAGCAGGGGCCGTAACATGCACCCGCAGGGACAGCAGGCTCATATTCCCTACGGCGGCCCTGGGGCCGCATCGGGACACCGCATCCTCGCCAACAGAAGGGGCAGCTGGAGGAGAATAGACGACACGAATGCGGCCAGCCCGACAGAAATTCCATCTGCAGCTTCCTGTGACATGGACACATCAAGGTCACAATGGGCTGGGCCTGCAGGGACACCGAATCCTCTGAGGCTCACGTGGCCGGTTATCACTCTCTCCCTTATAACATATTAAGGCAGAGCAAGAGAGACGGTGTCCAGCGATGCCAGTTGGGCACATTCTCTGGGGCAGGGTGGCACTGCCAGGCACAGAAAGAGACACCCGCGTAGTGCCTGGGTCAGGTCTCAGAGGTCCGCATGCTGGAGGGTGGGGGGACATATCTCCCCTGGGCACAGGGATGCCCAGTTTGCCATGCCCAGCTCTCCCCAGCACTGATGGCATCTGGGGTCTGAACTAACTGCCAGGCACCTTCATGCTACAGAGACTGCGCAGTGCCCCTGTTTCTACCCAGGAGGGAAGGGAGGGTGGGGCCACACCGGAGATCTTCACCCACGTGAGCAAGAGAGGCCCGAGTCACAGCAAGGGGCAGGGTCCTGGGTGGCTATGGGCAGGGAAGGAAGTCAGAATCCCAGCTCTGCCCTTCCTGGCGGGGTGACCTTGGGCAGGTGACTTCACCTGGCTGAGCCTCTGTTTCCTCATCTCTAAAATGGGAGGCTCTGTAATCCTGTCCTGAGGGTGTTTGCAGATTCCTGTGGGCAGTGCACCTCTGGGCGGGGCGGAGGGATGTGCAGGGCGCCAGACTGTTTTGTTAACGATCCTGCCCTCCAGCGGGGCTCAAGCCACAGCCCTCGTCTCTTCCAGACCCCTCCCGCTCAGCCCACGCATGGGTCAGGGGCTCTGAGGGCCCCCACCAGCCAAACTTCCCCTGCCCCCGTGGGAAACTGGCACACTTGTCCTGTTGCCATATAAAGCCGCTTGGCCGGTCCGGGGTCACCAGCCATGCCATCGGGGGAATGTCAGCTATGTGGGGGGAGTAGGAGGTGCGTGCTGCTCCAGTGGTGCACGCACACACACGCACACACACACACACACACACACACACACACACACACACACACACACGTGCTCGCAGCTTGGAGACCCAGCCAGCCACCACTCAGGCCCTCCGAGCCTCACTTTCTGTGAGATGGGGGTCAGAGTGCCTCCCGCAGAGTTAGGGCGAGGGTCCCACAAGCCGCTGACCTGAGCGTGCCTGGCGGGCAATCAGAAACGGAGAGAACAAGCCAAAACCCAAAAAAGTGCATTTTTAGGCAGCTCCACCCACGCCTCCAGGCCCACCCAAGCCCTCTATTTTTACTCCTGAATCCTTTATGATAACAATGCCCAAGACGGAGCCTCCCAGCTGCCCTCTGGAAGCCGGCCCATGGGCAGAGAAAGGTCTCGAAGGAGACTGGATGTTGGCTTAGAGAAGTCCCCGAGCTACCAATCAGGCGAGGCACTGCCCTGGCCCCCACGCCTGTGCCCTCACTGTGGGCACTGCAGATGGGCACGAGACCCCACAAGCATCGAGCCATGGAACCCCATCCTTTGAGGCTTCCAGCCGCCACAGGGCCTCTCTGCCTTGCTCAGTCCAGCCCCCCCAAAAGCCCTGCTCCGGAGCCACACCCCAAAGGCAGGCAGTCTGGGCTGCGAGCATGTTCTCTCCAGAATCCACTCACCCCAGGGGGGGCTGGGGCCCTCCCCAGTCCCTGGCTTGGCCATGCTCAAGGGTGAAACAGACTTGACCCCACAAATGGAGCTACCCCCCCCCCCAGTCTGCAGAAAACGTCCCTCCATCTGCCTAGCTCTAGGGGCTGCTGAGCAGAGCAGGGATCTGCCCCGTTCCAGGCCAGGAAAGAACAGGCTCGGCTAGATAAAGGGGTGCGACCAGGGGGAGCAGCGACACGGACCGGGGGTACCGCAGGCCTTGTCCCGAGTTGCTTTAAGCCCCAAACAAACCAATGATAACGATCAAGAGGCAGCCAGCTCTGGGAGCTCCGACGGATGTTGCGGCTGAAAACTCACAACAACCCAAGATCAGGGCCGGCCGTGACGCTAAACCTGCCTGCTGCGCTGGGAGCGGGCAGTTCTGGCTTAATCCAGGCGCCTCCTATTCCAGGGTCCTAGGGCGCCACCGAAGCCTGGGCGCCTGTGGGGGGTCTCAGAACAGCACCGGGCAGGGGACACTCTGCCACTGCCGTGCGTGGCCTCGGCCAGTCGCTTGCCCTATGGGCGCAGGGGTCCTAGGCGGCCAGGCAGCCTCTCCTCGTGCCCCGACCCCAGTCCCGCCACTGTCCAATCAGCCCAAGAGCCCCAGCTGCGCCTCTGTCTGAGCAAGCCAGTGCGCCTCCCCCAACAATCCTGCAGCCTCTCCCCCAAGGGCAGGGACGGCAGGGACAGTCCCACACGTTCTAGCTCCTCGGCCAACTAGCCACACCCCGCCCCCGCCTATGCCCAGCTGTCTCTGGCTCAGGGGTCCTGAGGGCGGATGCAGGCAGCTTGGACCCCGCCCGGCTGAGTGGCCCCAGGAGAAGTGTGAGATCAGGGCGCCAGGCTTCCGTCCAGGGGGCAAGGACTGCCAAGACCAGGGTGGGCTGGCTGCAGAGCGAGCTGGGAGGGGGGCCGGCGGCCTGGCCCCCCGGGAGCCCCAGCAGAAGGTTCAGACTCTCGTTCAGCTCTGTTCAAGACAGCAGCAGAGGCGGTGAGAATGCTGGTGAGGGGCCGGGGCGCTACCCAGAGGGACCCCAGGCGTTCCATGGGATTCCTTAGCCAGCAACAGGAAATCAGACTGGGTCTCGGCAGTCGCAGAAAACCAAGGCACCCCAACTGAGCCCCAGCCCCTGGACCCGCACCACACAGCCTCTCCCAGGAACCTGCAGACGCCCACCCGCCCCCAGCTGGGGACTGGCAGGGCTCACACCTGGGTGCCCAGTGCCCACAGCCAGCAGAGGGAACACCCAGCCTTGGGCCCACAGGAGTGCCTTTGCAGCCCTTAGGAAGGAACCCGGGAGCGCCTCCTCACGGGTAACTCCAGCACCATGCACGAGGTCTTCCCCGCGCCAGGAGGTGGGCCAAGCCCCCGCATGCCTCCCCGCGGGCTGAACTTGAGGCACGACAAGAGGCCCTCGCTCTAGACCGCAGGGCTGATCAGGACGGAGCCTGGGCCGGGATGTGAGCCCAGGTCTTGCAGAGGCCTAAGGCCGCTGCTGGGCTGCCTTTGAAGGTTGGCCAACCCAGGCAGGCCCTGACACTGCCCCTACCTTCTAGCATCCACAAGGGCATTAAGCAAAGGCTTATGGAGCGCCCATTGTGGGCCTGTCAAGAGCTGGAAGGGGTTCTTGATAGAAATCCACCAGCACCAGCACCAGCGCACCAAGTCTCCAAGGGAAACTTTTCTAAGTTAGAGAGAAAAGGAGTTGAGCCTAAGGGTGGGAGTAGATGGGGAGGGAGGAAAGGGCAAAGCTTTCATGGCAGAGAGAGCACTGGCGAGCGAGTCTGGAGCCCTGGGCTCCACCAGGTCTGCGGGGACCTGCTGTGCCACCTCTGGTCACCCCCCTCGCTTGTCTGGGCCCCCCTGTGCTGTAAAATTGGGGACTGCTGGCCAGAAGTCCCTTCAGGAGCCAAATTCCTGTGCCTAGTCCCAAGCGGGCTTTGGGGCACGCCGGGGCCTGGCCCGCATCAGAGCTTCCAGGCTGGCCCTGCCTGCCCAGCCGTGCAACTTGCAACCCGAGATGCCGGATCAGAGGGCGGCGGTGGAGGGTGCCGGGGGACCTACCTGGGATCGGAAGCACCGGGCAGGGGAGGGGGAAGGAAATTAGGGGAAGCCCCGAGGAAAGAGTGGAAGCTGCAGGGACAGCCTAGCAGAAGGTGGGAGTCCGCGGGGCGCAGCCGGAGTCCCGGGCACGAAAGCTGCGGGGCGGAGTTGGCGGCGGCGCGCGCTTACCCGGTTGATCTCCGCCAGCCTCCGGTCCTGCCGGGCTTTAAGCAAGCCGAACGCCTTCCCTCCTGCGGGAGACAAAGAGGTAGCTCCGGAAGCTGGGGTCTCCACGGGCCTCGTGCCCCCGCCCCGCGCCCGCTTCCCGCGCGCCGCGGAGCGCACAGGTGGCGGACGGGGGGCGCGGGGACCGGGCCGGGGGTGGGCGGGGGCGCGGGCCGGGGGCCGGGGGCCGGGGCCGAGCTGGGACGCGGGGCGGAGCGCCCCGGCGGCGCCTACCTTGGAACCTGTTGCTGAGCGCGACCGACATGGCGAGCGCCGGGGTCCTGCGGGGCCGGGACGTGGCGGGCGCGGCGAGCGGCGAGCAGGAGGCACGGGCGCCTGGTCCGAGCGCTGGCGGCGTGTGGCGGCGGGACGGAGGGCCGGAGGGATGGCGCGGGCGGCGGGACACACCCCTCCCGCCCGCCCTCCCGGCCCGCCCCCCTTCCCTCCCCGCCGCGCGGGCCGCGGGCATCAAAGCGGCTATTATGCGGGCCGCCGGCCGCCCTCCTGCTGCAGAAAATGCCCCGCTGGGGGCCGCCCTGAGCCCCTCCCTCCCGCCCTCTCCCAGAACCTCGGCGCGTCCCCTTCCCTGCTCCGAGGTGCGGTTTCCCCAAAAGTGAACGGGGCGCGACCCTAGTACCTTTCCCAGCATCGGCTGTGAGGATCAAAAGCTGTGTATGCGGCAGGGACCCGGCCGGGCAGCGGGCATTTTTAGAAAAGAGGGAAGCGTCCCCACCTTCATTACACTCTTGAGAGAAAAACTTGAGGTTTTTTTTTTTTTTTTGGCGGGGTGATAAAGCGCCACCAGGACACGGTGATGCTCAGCCCGCCGGGGAGCGCCTTCGGTTAACAAACCCTATTTCTGGCCCCCTGAGCCCAGGCACCCGGCCAGGTCAGCACAGGTTGCAATTGTTATGTCACCTAATTCTCACAGCTCTGCCAGGAGGACTTGGCATTCCCAAGGCAGGAAGCTGAAGCCTCCAGCTCAAGTCCACCAGGGTGTAAGCCAGACCTCTCACTCTGGAAGGATGGGGTGCAGGAACCCCAGGCTTGTGCCTCTGAAGCTTGGGACCCGAGTGGGGGTGTGTCTGAGGATTAAAGGTGGCAACCCTCATAATGATGCTGGGGCCACAGGCACAGGTGGGGACTGTCGCCGGTAACACCCGCCCCCCCCCCAGGTGCACACTCAGCTTGTGTCTGGGACTGGACCCCATTTACTTGTGCTCAGCTTGACCCTCAGGCTTGGGATCCCGGGGCATGCAGGGGCACAGGTAACCCCAGGGCGGGGCGGGGGAGGGAAACGACCAGGTGGTCCAAGGGAGGAACAGGCCAGAAGGGGCCGGCCCAAGGTGGGCTAACTCCAGGACGAAGTCGCAGAGGGCAAACTCCACCTCCCGAGCAGCCAGTGGCCTCTTCCAGGTTGCTCTCCTGGGCCATTGGCCTAGGGTTTGGGCCTGGTCAAGCTGTGTGACCTTGGGCAAGGGCCCATCTGACCCCCTCATGAAAGGCGGAGGGGAGAAGGGCTTAGGAGTGATGGGAAACGCTCTACCTGGAGGCAGAGCCGGGAGCTGGCTTGCAGGGGCCTCAGACGCTCTTCCCAGCCAGGGCTGCAGGCCCCGCTGTCCTGGGTTGTGGGGCAGGTCGCCCCGTCAGCTGTTCTGCAAAGTAGGGCCACTGCTGCTCACTGCTCAGTGGCTGGGCTGCATTGCTAGCCAGATGTTCAACAGCTGCCGCATTCCGCCCCAAGCAGCCCCACCTCTGGGACCTCACTGCTCACCCCATGCACGGTCAGACCGCTGAGTCATCACAGGTCAGGCCCGAGGCACGTGGCTGTGGATGGAGAGGCCGCCTGCTCTCACCCCTCGGGCTGCCACCTCCCTCCCGGCCACTCCCCAGGTCCTCGAGGCCCCTGGGTCCTCAGGCTCTCCAGGGGTGCGCACCTCTGTGCTGAATGCCCCCAGCAGCACGGAGGGCCACAGTCCCCTCTGGTTACACGGCCTTGGGTGCAGGGACTCGCTATTCTGAGCAGGAGGGTGTGCGGGGAACCAGGCCCAGCAGAGCGGGTCTCTGGGAAGCTGGAATCAGGACAGAGTTCGTGCCAAGCATTTGACCTCTTGATCTGTAAGCTCAGGGGCTGGGGGCGGCGTGAAGGGCATCCTTGTCCATCAAATTCGGAAGCAAAGATGCCCCCAGAGAAGACTGAAGCTACACGGAGAGAGCAGAGGTGGCAACTACGCGGGGTTGGGGGGAGCCCCGTCCCTGTGGCCTCGTGCTCAGCCCCAGGCTTGGCCGCGCTTCCCAACCCCTATTC
>PVIJ01004362.1:89477-119327 GCA_004024925.1 Scalopus aquaticus | reverse complement strand
TTTTTCTTTTTCTTTCTGGCTTATTTCACTGAGTATGATTCCCTCTAATTCCATCCATGTCGCTGCAAATTGCATGTGTTTATCTTCTTTCCATGATGAATAGTATTCCATTGTGTATATGTACCACATCTTCTTGATCCAATCATCTATTTTTGGACATCTGGGTTGCTTCCATACCTTTGCTATTGTGAATAGTGCCACAATGAACATACAGGTGCATGTATCATTTCGGATTAGTGTTTTTGTGTCCTTTGGGTAAATTCCCAAAAGTGGTATTGCTGGGTCGTATGGAAGCTCCATGTTTAGCAGTTTGAGGAATGGCCATACAGCTTTCCATAGTGGTTGGACCAGTTCACATTCCCACCAGCAGTGTAGAAGAGTTCCTTTTTCTCCACATCCTTTCCAGAATTTGTTGTTGCCTCTTTTTTTAAAGATTTATTTATTTATGCATACAAGCTGGGGTACAGGCCAGAGGTGTGGGGCGGCAAGAGGGTTCACCAGAGACAGAGTGGGGAGCAGAACAGGCTGATCAGAAATACACTGCTGAGGGGAGCAGCGGGCGAGGCAGGAGAGGTCTGCCGCACCATGTGGGACTCTCCCCCGCCCGGGTGTCGAACTTGCATCGTGCGCTGCCGACAGCTCCACGGCGCAGTGCCCAACCGCTGCGCCACCAGGGAAGCCCCTTCTCACTTTTCTTGATGGTATTCTTTGCACATAAAATTTGATGAAGTCCAAGTTACCAGTTTTTCTTTGGTTATCTGTGCTTTGGTGTCATGAAGAAATCATTGCCAAATCCAAGGTCACAGAAATTCACTCCTGTATTTTTTTCCTAAGAGTTTTATAGTATTAGTTCTTACATGTAAGGCTATAATTAAATTTGAGTTAATGTTTAAGTATTGTGTGATTTAAGGGTTCAACATCATTCTATTTCATGTGGACATCTAGTTGTCCTAGCCCCATTTGTTGGAAAACACTATTCTTTCCTCATAGAATTGTTTCACCACTCTTGTTAAAAATCCATTGTGCAAGGCCTCCCTGGTGGCACAGGGGTAAGTCTCAGAGCTATCAAGCTATCAATAGCCACTGCGGCATGAGTTCAATCCCCAGCCAGGGAGCTGACTCACAGATGGTGCAGAAGAGACCCACATATGGTGCAACAGACCTCTCTTGTCTTTCCCGCTGCTCCCCTCAGTGGTGTATTTCAGTGAATCCACTGTTCTGCTCCCACTCTGTCTCTGGTGAACTCTCACCCCCTGCACCTCTCGCCTATAGCCCAGTTCTTGCATGCATAAATAAATAAGTCTTTTTAAAAAATCCATTGCCCATAAATGTGCCTGTTTATTTTTGGACTCTCAATACAATTCTGTTGATCTGTATGCCTATCCTTATCTTATGCTGGTACCACACTGTTTTTTATTATTGCAGCTTTGTAGTACTGTTTGAAACTTGGACATGAATCTTCTGCTCTTCTTTTTCAAGAATTTTTAATTATTCAAGGTACCTTTCATTTCCATATGAATTTAGGATCACCTAATTAACTTTTATAAAAAAGCCAGGTGGGATTTTGATAGGAATTATATTACATCTATAGATCAATTTGGAGATTATTGTCATCTAAACAACATTATGTCTTTTTTTTTCAAGTATTGTTAAATTTACTCCTAGATATTTTATTCTCCTTAGTCTTTTAATCCTTTCCTCTATAGTCTGCCAAGATATTTATGGCATTTGACCTCACTTGGTAAGAGTCATCACTTATTCTGTGCTTCATAGTAGCCATCTTACTATCCAATTTACTCTAATTTCTGAGGTCAAATACAAACCTTGTATTTTTGGGAGAGTATGCCTGGGTCATTATCTAGTCTTATATTCTGTTCCCCTTTGATCAAGCACTCTCAGAATCTAGTCCCATGTGTATTCCTGCAGACCACTGCTTAGATCTTTTTGCTCCTTTGGGGTGTGTTTCCCCCTCCACTTATCACACCTAGCATGTCCCCAACTGGGTTATGCTGACACTTAACCCTAGTCACTGTTTTAATGGACAAAAAGGCAGGAGAGGGCAGCTCATATGAGGTCACATGTTTTTTTTTGCAGGGAGAGGCCTTTGTACTGTCTCAAGCAAGTAAGGAGAAGTGGCTCAGTTCTGCAGACTCAGAGTACCAAAAGAAATCTGGGAATTCAAGATATTGGGAACATCAGTTCACATGTCTCCATCCACGTGTCATGGTCTCATTCTTTTCTAACTAGAGCCCTGTTCTTTGCATAAGAGACCTTGTTTAGTTAGTAATTTAAGCTTCTTTGGCGTTTGACTACATTGATGGTTTAGTCTAGTCTGGTTCTCTGCTTTCTCTGCACTGTACTCCCATTGCAGATTAAGAAGCTTCTTTAAGCTTCTTTAATATTTGCTTGTATGCAAAAATAAAAGAAATCTTTTAAAAAAAGAAAAGGGAAATACTTTAAAAAAAGAATTATTCCTTTATTGTAAGATTTTTATTTATTTTATTTATTGTGTAGAAGAACTGGGATATAGGCCAGAGGTGCGGGGGGTGAGAGGATTCACCAGAGACAGAATGGGGTACAAAACAGGCAGAGTTTACTGAAATACACTGCTGAGGGGAGCAGTAGGTAAGACAGAAGAGGTCTGCTGCACCATATGTGGCTTAGCTCCCTGGCTGGGGATCGAACTCAGACCCTCACGGTGGGCCATCGCTCTGAGACTTAACCCCAAGGCCACCAGAGAGGCCTTACTGGTAGCAGTTTTAATAACTGGATGGTTGCGACAGGATATCTACACTCCATGCATCACCAGTGACAAGGGTCTCCTAACGTCTGGGTAGTGAGTGACCAACTCTCGAAGGGAAGCAGACTCTGAGACAGACTTTAACTTCACGGTAATTATTAGGAAGAGCTCTTGGAATCAATATTTGTGGAAGGGAGTGGTAGAAAACAGGACTGGGCTGAGGATGAAGTTGATCGGAGAAGTTGGCTGAAGACTCAGCTAAACCCACAGGGAGTGTTCTTGAAGGGACATGGCCCACTGAAGTTGTTCTGCATAGGATTGAGCGAGCCAGGCCTTTCCATCCTTGCCTTGATTAGCTTGGGCCATCCGGAAAGGGGCATCTCCTTAGGCAAGGTGGTTCCCGGCAGATGAGGCAAACCTTAAAGGAAATAACAGCTCACCACAGTCCCCACAGCTGGGCAAAAAGTCCTCCCTTGAAGGGCACCTGGTCAATGCATTCCAGTGTCCATTACAGCTATCATGGCAGCAACTTATTTTCAAATTGTAAGTTGATCAGGCTATCGATGCAACTTTTCTGTAAGTCTGAGACACTTTCAAAATAAATGAACAAACATAAATGTGACTAGGGAAACTAAAAAAGGACTTAAAAAAGGACTTCCTGTTGTGATACAGGAAAGGGGAATGGTGTTGAAAGATGAAAATTCATTTACATGAGTAAAATATGGATCATCAAAAGAGTTAGTGGGAGATAAGGTGGAAAACGCAAGTTGAGGCTTCATCCTTGATGACACAACGTATTTCAGAATAGGGCAGGAACAGAAATGCCTATTTCATCACAGCTAGACTGGTCTTTAATTCCCCCTCACCACTTCTGAGCAGGTAAAATCTTCTCCATTTTATCTTTAACATGTTATCTTTACTGTTTCCTCTCTCCATCTTCTGTTTTTTCCTTTTTTCTCCAGGGCGATCACGGAACTTGAAATATGGAGATGTGAGTTTTTGCTCAGCTTCCCTATACTGGGATGATTATTTTTAGGATTAGTCTCTGAGTCACAGAGGGAGGAGAGAAAGAACCATTTTAATCTCTTCCTTTTACTTCTTTCATAACCTGTTGTAAAGCTAAGTCATTATACAAATTTCTTTTCCCTTCCCCACGAATGCGTTGTCTTATTTTTCCTTTGGAAACAGTATCTGTAAACCTTCATCGGAAGGTTCTAAAAATGGAAGAAATTTTTCTTTGCTAGATTGGACCAAGGCTAGATTAAAGGAGCTGCTAAAAGCTGCTTTCATGTAAGTAAATCTATTTATTATCATACTGATTACTGCATTTCAGAAGTTAAATGTAGTTACTCCTCATCCCCTTTTCACTACTAGCCCCTCAGTTGTACCCCACTCTGGACTTCTCTTTCTGTCTCTGTGAGCTGCATGTAGAAGACACTCCTGCTGACTCTGAGGGGATACAGGCTGAGACTGCGTTCAGGCCTTCTACCTTTGCAGTGAGGTGCTCAGTGTACTCCATGGTTCACTATTTGACCACATTTCTTTAAGGGATAAATAAGCATGAAACAGTGAACGCTATACTTAAAAAAAAAAAAAAGGTTTCCAATTTACACGTTAAAGTTAAAAAAAAAAAAAAACTCTACCCAATTAAATTACCAAGAAGGTGGGGAGAGAATTCTGTCCAATAAAGTAGACACTAAAAGAATATCTGTGGAATGAATTGAATGAAAGAAAAAGAGCTGGCTTAATGTCAGGAAATCATCCAAGCTTCTGCATGGAGATATTAATAACATTCTTTATTTATACGGTCATTTAGCATTTTCAGAGTGTTTTCACACATATTATCTCATGTAATGCTTGAAACAACTGAAGAGAGGTGAGGTGAGTGTTATTTAGACCATTTTAAAAATGCAACTACATGACTTGCCTGAAGTCTCACCACTAATAAGTGCCAGAACTGGTATCCAGGTCAGCTGACTTCTGCCGGGCTACCACATAGATTCTTCTGATTTCATTGTGAAGCTCCCAAGGATTGCTGCTAGGAAACTTCTCTTATTTAAAACTGTCAGAGACTGTCTGAAAGTGGGCTCATGTAAGGGAAGTCATTGTTTGAGATGTCCTTAAGCTCTCCAGAGTAGTAAACACCACACAGATGGATCTAAATTGAAAAGAAAAATTGCACAAAGCTATGTGAGTAGACATGGCAAATGAGTTTATTCTGTTCCGATTTTAGATAATACACTTAGGATTATTTAGTCTGAAGTACACTTGAACAAAGATGAGCTTAGAGCTTTGTTTTATGCCAAGAAAGGAAACCACAATCTATATCTGACTATTTCCTAAAGTCATGTAACAATAAAATGCTAGGTCTTTTTGCTAAGAGAGTGGACAACAAAACTAAAAGCATCATCTTGTCTTACATTTGACAAAATGGTAATGAATCTATACCTGGAATCATGTATCTAATTCTGCCTGGAAACCTTTAAAAGATCATCTAATAGATACACCAGGTCATAGAAAAGGGCAACTAAGGTGACCAAACAGATTCTCTAAGAAAGTTCCTTTAAAAATAGCTTTAAATAAGCGGATACTCACAGGAAATCCTTATTCTCCTTATTCACCTTATGTTAAAAGGGTATTTACAATATTCGGAAAGACTTCATTTTCAACAAACATTTACTGAGAGGCCACTATGTTCAGGCACTACGTTCAACACTATATTGTTAGAGAAAATAAGAAGGTAAAAAGAAACAGGTGAAATGTTTTTAAAAAGTTTGCAAAGGCCTCCTCTACTGTGAACCTCAGGGATTCCAGCTAGGTACTCATAGGTCATGAGAGGCATCAGGTGAGAGTTGATTAAAAGGAAAAAAAAATGTTATCTTTAAAACAAAAATGCAATTTTTGGTCTATTTACAAGTCAAAGCGTGTGTGTGTACCTGGAAAGCGAGGTGATGGGGGCAGCCAGCTGGGAGACGCTTCAGGCCCTTCCTCAGGCTTCACAGAAAAGCCACGGAATAAACAATACATCTAAGTTCATGAACATTGTCAGATTGGATGAATCTTTAGTCCTGCTAAGCACAGCCGCTCTTGTGTGCTTAATGGACTGCGGTCTGGTTCGGAGTGCACCGTCTCTTAGGTTTGTTCGGTGTGTGTTGGCTGCCAGAGACCAGTCAACCCTAGTAAACCTGTAATCAAGTTCATCAAGATCCAAGTCGGAAGGACTGGATGCTTCATACCACTCAGAGGATAAAGCGAAGTTGTTAATATTAATAATCTGCTCTTTAACATTTAGTTGTTTACCTGGGTCTAAGACACCATCCTTCTCTGTAGTCTTAGCATTTCTGAGCTAGGAAGGTACAGATGGCCACTGTATGACTGAGTTATGTTCTCAAATGTTGATTTCTAACTTGGTTGTTTGAAACTGAAAAAGCATTTCCCCCCACAATAATGTGACAAATACTGTGTAGGTTCTCAGGCCCACTCAGAAGCCCACTTAATACACATACAGTTTAACTATAAGAGGATGAGATCCGTGACCTACAACACTGTTTCTATGGGAAAATGTGTCTCAGAGGCGGAACAAGGTCTTCCTTCCTCCCCCACTTCCTACCTCCATGAGTAAGAAGCCAGTGTGTTTACTACAGGAAATGCAGCTGTTCAGTGTGGGTGGCTGGGTTGTAACAGCCTTGAAGGCCTTATCCACCCAGCAGAGAAATACTCTCACATCTCCTTCCCTAGCTTTGGCAATGAGGGCATTGTTTCCCTGACCCACCTTCTTCACAGTTGGGCTATTTAGTGGGACTCTGGGAGTGGGGGATGGGTGTTCAAAAGCAGTTATACAATTTGATCTAAAAGTAGGGAAATTTTTTTTTAATTTTTTTTTTAAATTTATACATACAAGCTGGGGTACAGGCCAGAGGCGTGGGGCGGCGAGAGGGTTCACCAGAGACAGAGTGGGAGAGTGGGGAGCAGAACAGGCAGATCAGAAATACACTGAGGAGAGCAGCGGGCGAGGCAGGAGAGGTCTGCCGCACCATGTGGGATTCTCCCCGGCTGGGCGTTGAACTAGCTTTGACGCTGCCTACAGCTCCACAACACAGCGCTCCCTAAAAGTAGGGAAATTTTTCTGTTAAAGGTACCTAAATATAAACCTTTTTTCCCCTTCTGGTCTCTCTCTCTTGGTAAGATACTTTCAATTTGCTGCTTAATATTGTTCTAAATAAGAAAAATTAAAAACTTATTAGCATGAATTTCATAATTAATTTTTATAATGTGTAATGCTAGCTTTAATACAAAATTAAGAGCACTCAGCTCCTGTGAAATCGAAATGACACAATTTCTTTTTTTACCTTTTATTTTACTTTTTATATATAGCGTTTTTTATTATTATTCATATTTTTTATATTATTGTGTATTCCCCATAGATTACCTACCACCAATTCACCCGTGAACCATCACCATAGTCCCTTGTGCCCTTTTCTCCCCCGTTTTGAGCCCTTTCCCTCCCCCTCACTTGCTGAATGTCTCTTTCTTATTTGATTCTCCTATATTCCTGTTATAAGTGAAACCATTCGATATTTTTCTCTTTCTGGATTATTTTGCTGAGCATGATCCCTTCTAGCTCCATCCATGTTGCTGCAAATTGTATGTGTTTATCTTTTTTGAATGCTGAATAGTATTCCATTGTGTATATGTACCACATCTTCTTAATCCAATCATCTATTTTTGGGCATCTGGGTTGTTTCCATATCTTAGCTATTGTGAACAATGCTGCAGTAAACATATGGGAGCATGTATCTTTTTGGATTAATGTTTTTGTGTCTTTTGGGTAGATTCCCAGAAGTGGTATTACTGGGTCCTATGGAACCTCCATTTTTAGCAATTTGAGGAACTGCCATACAGCTTTCCATAGTGGTTGGACCAGTTTGCATTCCCACCAGCAGTGTAGGAGAGTTCCTTTTTCTCCACACCCTCGCCAACATTTGTTGTTCCCTATTTTTTTAATACGTGCCATTCTTGCTGGTGTAAGGTGGTATTTCATTGTGGTTTTTATTTGCATTTCCCTGATTATGAGGGATGTTGAACATTTTATCATGTGCCTGTTGGCCATTTGCTCTTCTTCTTTGGAGAAGTGTCTTTTAATTTCTTCTGCCCATTTTTTGACTGGATTTTTTGCTTTGTTTTTGTTGAGTCGTGTGAGTTCTTTGTAGATTTTTGTGATCAGTCCCTTTTCTGTTGCATGGAGTGCAAAATTTTTTTCCCAGTCAGCAGGCTGTTTGTTTTGGTTAATGTCTCTTTTGCTATGCAGAAGCTTCTTATTTTGAGGTAATCCCAGCTGTTTCTCTTTTCCTTCACTATCTTTGCTTTGGGGGATGTGTCTTTAAAAATTTTACTAAGATGTATGTCATGTATTGTTTTGCCTACTTTTTTTCTATATATTTTATGGTTTCAAGTCTTATGTCCAAATCTCTTATCCATTTTGAATTGGTTTTCATGCATGGTGTGAGGTAGTAGTCTGGCTTCATTTTTCTGCATGTAGTCGTCCAGTTTTCCCAGCACCATTTGTTGAACAAACTGTCCTTGTCCCATTGCATATTCTTTGCACCTTTATCAAAGATTAATTGTCCATATATATATGTGGATTGATTTCTGGGTTCTCTATTTGATTCCATTGATCTGTGTGTCTATTTTGTTCCAGTACCATGCAGTTTTAATTATTATGGCTTTGTAGCATTGTTTGACATCTGTGGGGGGGTGATACCTCCATTCTCCTTTTTGGTCAGGAGAGCTTTGGCTATTCAAGGTTTTTCTTGTTCCATATGAACTTCATCAGTATTCATTCAATCTCTTTGAAGAATGGAAATGACACAATTTCTGTTTTGTAGCTCATACCTACATATATAATATTTGTTCTTACCAGAGTATTTTCTGAGGAAATACTGCAGAAAACTAACAACTGTTATTTCATATTTGATACATATCCTGGCAACACACTTTTCCTGGCTTAGTGAGGAGTAAGATAGGACTGAAAGGAAAAGGAAATATTTTCAACATTGGTGTTAGCTAATACCGGGATGAAGCGTAAGAAAGGATATCATAGGGTTTCTTGGTCTTTCTGTATTTTTTAGACTGTCATTACCTTTTTTCTCTGTTCTAAGCAAGATCTGGTTGCAAAGGAATGCAAGGCCTCCCGGGACTGTCAGGATTCTCACTTCCTTAGACATATGCCTTCTACCTACTTCCCAAATGCCAATTCTGGGCTTACCAGAATTCTGGACTTAAGGGGCATTGAGAATACTGAATGTGAATAGGGTGGCAAGAATCACTGGACATGCATATTGCTTCTATCTCCTGCTCATGTGCGTGTTCCATTGATTCATCCAACTGTACTATAAGACATGAGTGCAAAGATAAATTGGAAATTTCAGTTGATAATGATGTCATTTTGGGGGTTGATGGGTTTGAGACAGGGGTTTTGGGTTCACTCTGGGAAAGGTTTCACCAGAGCTCCCCTTCAGCGGCATGCAGTGAGTTTCTCCACGAGACAGAGACTTAGTTATACTTAAAGAACAGGTTTATTAGGGAAAGGGACAGGGAAGTAAAGGACACTTGCATAGGCATAGGCCGATAGGAATAGCTGCCCTGAAAGGGACAGGTTTGCCGAGAGGCACGCATGGTTATAGGCAGGCGGGCAACCCTGAGGAGAGCTGCCTCTGCTGAGGGAAGTCAATGAAGGGAAGACCCGACATGGTACAGGTCACAGGCAGGCAGGCAGGCCACTGCCCTGCGGGGGGACAGAGTGGTGAAAAGGACACCTGCATAGTCACAGGTGGACAGGCCAGATGCTGCCCTGAGCCACTGTAGGGATTGCCTTGATATAGTCCTCTTTCAGTCGGAAGAGGCTCATCCCTGTGGATGGCTTTTCTATTGCTGACCCTGAACAAACAGCCAGAACCTGAAAGGGAACTGGAGATTCCACAATGGCCTTGATCTCCACATCTTCACCTTCCACTCAGCCTTAGGCACTGTGTCCTAAGGATTCCCAGTTATCACTGGGTTAATGGTAATGCCGATTCCTTCCACCTCAACTCCTTGTGTGAGTCAGGTTCTAGTCTCATGATTGCTTTTTTTCTTTAAGTTCTATCTCCTCCATCAGTAACGAGAGTATTAATCCTGGCACTGGGTCTTCCTGAATGTGGGGCCCTATGTCATGCCCTGGATATGGAGTGGTGGTGGGGAAGCAAAGGGGGAAGAAGCCTGTGGCAGGCATTCACAGGGACAGAGCTGCCTGAGGTGGGCAAAAGGACCTTCTGAGAGCCTGGTCATTTTCCTTTTAGGACACCACATCTAGAGCATTACTAGAGGCAGTGATACCAGGCAAAAGGGGCTTCAATATTGCCAAAGGCACTCCCCAAATTGCTTACCAGTCACTATCTTGGTTCTGCACCTGTGCAAACGATTGCAGGTCTACTCAGGCTTAGGGAACAATAACAGTGGGATTTATTTAACAAACAGGGAAAAGCAAAGAATTACTGAAGTCAAAATATGGCCTTACTTAACTTACTTAAGTAAGTTAACTAACTATGTAAGTTAACTAACTTAACTTACTTAACAACTTACTTAAATCAATGTCCAGTCATTTTAAGCCTCAGAAAAGTAACAAAGGTGGCGTCTTCCCGCCACTGCTGATGTGGAGCTCCTTTTCCAAACGATAGGCCACGTTTCCAAATGGAGTCTTCCTGCTTCTGCAGACTCGCAAAAATCAGACTGTAGGCCAGGTTCCAACTCACGAGGACGACACAGAACATAACTGGAGATGCTCCCGGAGCTGCTGTGGTGCCCCAGCACAGCACCAGGCCAACAACACTGCAAACAGCAACTACAGCGGCCAGACGGCCCAACAAACTGAACTCACGCATTTTAGGAAGGCGCCCGCTTCGGGTTTCTGCCTTCTTCCTTTGGCTGCAGTAAAAACAAAACCGGGAGCAGTTTTCATTGCTCGGCTACTTGTAAAGCCTCCAAAGTCGCTGGCCCCAAAGTCACTGAAGATTCCAAAAACGCTCAGTCCAAAACTCTATATCCCAGCGGCTCAAAAACTTCTGGCGTCTAATTTCCAAACTCTCAATCTTGGCGGCTACATTTCCTGCTGCTCTTTTTTCTTTTCCTACATACTGGCGACTGCTTCTTTTCCTACATCTTGTCGACTGATTCCTCTATTTTTACATCATGGCAACTGAGTTCCCTTTCTCCTTCAGTCCCTTTTATTTCTCATCAAAATCTCCACCCCAAACTGCAAAAGTTAGCGTTTTCCCCTGGGGCTATTCATTCTCATCTGCAAACTCCCTCCAGGGGGCACCACCTTTACTGGACTTTGGACTCAGCCTGGTTATAGTAGTGATAGCTGCACTCCGGACAACAGAAATGGGAACAGGCTTCTGGGTGTGATGACATTTTCAGGGATGGGTGTTTCATTGGTGGTAACTACTAGCTGACAAAATAGAAGGCAAGAGATGGGATTGTGGAAGGAAGACTTATTATAACAATATAAATATATATACTTATTATAAACTATATATATATAAATTTGATAACCAAGAAATTGAAATCCTGTCAAGTTAGAACAGGAAAAGGAACTTATTTGGGGCCTTATCAGTACTGCAACCTTGCATACACAGACTCAAGAAGCTCTTAAAGTTTTGCCTGGGTACTTATCCACAGAGAAAAGATAGGGTAGTCTGCTATGTAAACTAGGCAAAAGTTAATCAAACAGTGATTGGTTACAGTTTCAGGGGATCTGTTGCTGATTGATCCAGGAAGGGGCATTCTGAATTTATTTCAGTTCCTTCCAGGAGATGGATGTGTCTGGGCATGTCTTCAGCCCAATTTTCAATAGCCTTCAGTCTCTTTTAGTTACCCCATTCAAAGGGCGCAGTTTTGTTCTTTACTTCTTGTCAGGTTGATAACTTGAGCACTCAAAATGACAAGTGTTGTTTACTCTTCAGCATACTCTTCAGTGGTGCTCATACTCTTTCAGTTTAGAGTTACAGAAAGTGATTACCTTCCCCAAGGACAGATAGCCTGACTATTAGAGTTCAAAGTGGGGGGTAAGATAGGGAGGCAATGACCTTGCGTGGTTAAAGTTGCTTTGTGCTCAGAATTCAAAATATGTATCACTCCCTGGGGGTGGGGGCTGAAGGACCTCCTTTCCTCTTATTTTCAGTGGTTATGTGGCAGAGGTCTAGGGTGTTCTCAAAAACTGAGGGTGGTTACAGAGGACTTTGTGGTTTCAAGACATTAAAGTTTAAAAAAAAATAGTTGCTATCTCCAGAAATTAGTAGCACACCAATAGGACTCTTAAGACAGGAGAAATAAGGACAGAATGCAAATAAGAAAACTCTTATGCAGAAGATCCCTAAAGCTAGAAAATGGCACGATCTCTGTGCACCTCTTAAAAAGTGGTGGTGGGAGCAGTGGTGGGAGGAGCTACAACTTTATGTTACTCTTGGAGCAGCAGGAATAGCTGAATTCTGCACCCCCTGCACCATAGGGGTGAAGACTGAGGCCTCCTGGACTGGGCAGGCACAAACCTGGCTACCTGAACTCAGTCTCTATGTCCTGGCTGCTGGGAAAGGGGCAGAGTAGCCACTTTGCAGCTTTTACAAGGGAGTGACACAGTGGGCTTGGGTTTGTTTGTTTAAGTCTTAGGAGCTGCTCCTTAAAACAGTTGCCTTGCTGGCCAAGGTGCTTGGTGGACCTTAGCCCCCATGGTACCGGTGGGGGTGGGGGTCTCCCAACTTCAGCAGGGCAGGCCTCTTTTGCACCCTGCTAACTCCTGTAGCTGCAGCTCTACCTCCCACCATCAGTGATAACTGGACCTTTTCCCTCTCCTCCCCTGCTAGTTCTCCCTCTACCCTGTTAGTTAAAATAAATCTTGTGTTCTCTTTTACTACACCAAAGGCCCTTTTGCTTGCATTTGTTGGCTGGGAGTACATGGACCAGGAATTCTGACCTGGTGTTTTAGACCCTTTGCCCAGTAACACGATGAGTTTAATTCTACCATTTCTACAAATTCATGCTGGTTCCAGAAAATTCTGGCAAATAGAAGGAGGACCCTTTGAAAATTTAATATTTCCTAGTACACTTAAGTGTTTAGTTATATAACCATTATCAAAAAGTAAGTATACAGATTTTTATTTTAGAAAATAATTTTATAACAAGCCAAGTTTTGGCTAAAAAAAAATCTAAGTAGTTTTCTATACGTAGCCTAGGAATGATATAATGCTTATGAACTGCTTACCCAAAACAAACTTCTTGGTAGTGGCAAAAAACAACGAAATTCACAAGTTTAGAGATCTAATTGGCTTTATTAATGGATTAATGAATTGGGAAGCATCTGGATGCTGCAAGGGATTACACAAAATCGAGGGTATTTATAGTCAAAAAGAGGATGTGGCAAGGTTATTATAAAATAATAAATTTCTTCTTGTAAAGTCAAGGGAATGGAGGTGGTCTTATCATGCAGATGACCTCATTGATGCTTATTAGGAAACTCCAGATTGACTGTTTTAGGATTACACTTTTGGGCTAGGTTGAAATTACAAGAGATATTAAGTCAGGGTGCCCTCCTCATGAAGGTCTCCTTTGGGTCTATTTTTTCTATTTCATTTATTTTTTAATTATTTTTCAGAGGTGTAAGTTTTTTTGTCATCCCATTGAAAGAAATGAGGGGTTGTTAGTTTTTATTTACAGGAGTTTCCCATTCATAAAGCATTCATATGACCAAGTTAGTACTCATGGCACTTTCACAGTCATTTGTAGACAATGCATAGAGTGGTGAAAAACTTTGAGTTGGCTTATGTGCATGTTCGCATTGAGGTTGAACAAGGCAACACTTTGCCTTCTTGTTTCAACTCTCATACAACAAACAAGTATCTTTTCTGTGGTCTGTTTAGTGCCATGTTTTTCACTTTTTTTACTTTTATATTGGTGATACCTCTGTTTAAGATGGCCTCCACACATAGCTCTAAAGTGTTGGCTAGTGTCCCGAAAGTGTAAAAAAAAAGCTATGATGTGCCTTTGGGAGAAAAATATGTATGTAGGATACCAAGCTTGATTAAATATGAGTTACAGTGCTGTTTGTAGGTCATGAGCTCAGGCTACTGAATCAGCAATATGTATTAAATAAGTTGTCTTTAAATTGAAACAGACATAAAACAAGTTTATGTACTGACTGGTTGGTAAAAATGATCAGAAGCTTGCAGGAACCTAATCCTAAAATTCTTCTAGGGGCAACAATTGAGCATTCATTACTTCTCTGTCCATAGTCACTTCATAGGACATAACTAGCACCAACTATGAAAATCAACTGTACATGGCAATGAATTTCTTCAATGTAAAGTTATTTGTTTACAACTCAAATTACAATGTGTTTTTCTAGAAACCACTTCTAGGAGAGCCATCATAAATTAAGAGTATAAGCATAGTCACATAGAAATGTCAAGTTAGAGAGACCTTGCATGTTATTGCCTCTGTGTAGGCCCTTCCTCCATCCAACAACTCCTTTTAGAACATTCTTAACAGGTGGCCATTGTTTCCTGAGTGAATGCTTTCCATCATGCAGAGGTCATTTCACCAGGAAATCCTGTCACTGTGACTCAGCTCCAGCATCCGAAATTGTCCTTATGATGAGCCAAAATCTTCCGCTTGGTAGTATCCTCTCCTGATGATCTTAGATCTGTACCCTAGAGCAACATGGAATACATCTACTTTCTCCTCTGTTAACCTTTTAGCAAAATTTTTTTCAGGTTAAACAGACCCAATTCTTTTATTTTTTTCTTATGAGCGCATGGTTTCCACACTCTTCCTGGATATGTCTTCTTAATGAATTCTAATTTGTTATGTGTGGCAGCTCTTTTTATGTGGTATCTATATTTAAACACAGAAGTTCAGAAACCATGAGGTGAAGAGCACAAAGCTGGTACCCCCGTGACTTGGACACTGTTTTCCATTAACACAGTCAACATTTCGTTAGTTTTTTAGGTGGCTGATCACACTACATAAGTATCTGTAACTTGTCACATGATCAGGTCAAGCCAAGTCTCTCAAACCCTGGCCATCTTTAGATGATTTTTCTGAGCAAAGATACTACAGTCAAATATCATCTTTTTTTAATAATCATGATTTTGAATACCTATTCTGTCATTTACTATATTCTGATTGGGATCCAATTGGTTCACACACGCGTGTGCTCACATGTACACATTTCATCATTAAGAAATACTTCCTCCATTTTAATATCTAAAATTAAGATGTAGCAATTGGTTATCATATTTTGATAGTTTTCACTGTGAACATATAATAAAATTTTCTGGACACCTCTCCCCACCAGTTAGTAGGCAAGAGAACAAAACCATCTTCACAGACTAGACGTATGAACATGTTCCATCCTGTATTTTGTGCTGGAATTATACTGCCTCAAGGTACAGCCCATCTTTTTGCACCCACAGATGACTAAGTGTTAGTCACTACCAAGGGGGCACCCAAAACTTAAAGGTGCACACTCAAAAACATGGTCCTGTCATTGCACATAAAGACAAAGGAAGCAGAATCTTAGTGAGAAAGATCTTGAATTAGTGTGCCTATGGAGAGAAGAAAGGATATTCTTAATAATAATTTCTCAATAAAATACTCAAAATTACTCAGCCCCTCCAGGGCAAATGCCCTGCCAAATGCAGTTTGCCTGAAGAGGGCAGGTGAGGCCCAAAACCTTGCCACAAGTCTAAGGCACCTCAGGTAGGGGAATAGCAAGCAAGGGGTAAGGCAAGTCTGGGACAAAGGGAGGAAAATCAAACAACAAATCAAGAGAATGGCTGCTATTGTCTGCAAGGACAGCCTTCCCACAAGTCTCTAACCTGCATCTCTTTCAAGTGTCTCTACATGGCTCCTCTACCTTTCTCCTTCCAGTCTCCTCAGCAGGGATAGGGTGCAAGTGGGGCTGCAGAAGCAAGATGGCCTGAGTCCACATGTGTTCACAGCTGTTTGATTCAGTTCACAGTGATTCCACACCATTCAAGAAGTCAGATTCCTGGCATGCTGAGAGGTGTAATCCAGGGACCCAAGTTCTCTTCAGCATGGAAATGGGGATGGAGTCATAAAGTAAAAATGTCACAGTTCACTCAAAGCCATTTACAGGCTCAGTTTGCTCCTTACTATTCTTCCAACACAAGGGTCCAGATAAAGAAAATTTAACAATGGGTACCCAACCTTTGCATCTCTGCCAAAGCATTCCTTAGGAAGGAAGGTACTAAATCCTGCACTGCCTCCTGCCTATAAATTAAATTCAAACTTGTGTTTATTTGAATAGCTCTCACGAAACAAAATCTATCAGACTGCTTCCCAGGTTAGAATCCTCACTTTGCCAATTTAAGAAACTCTAAGTATTGAGATCTTATTTCCAGTTAACATCACATCACTTTCCTAAATTGACATTTTAGATTGTTGAAACATATACTGATATATAACTGAAACGAAAGTTTAACAATACTATGTTTATCCTTTGTTATGGACCATGTGCTCAAGTTTTGTTTTTTGTGTTTTTTTTTTGCCTTATTTCATTAAAAACATGCTGAGGGCTTCCCTGGTGGTCTAGGGGTTAAGTCTTAGCACTATCATAGTCACAGTCCTGAGGGCCTGAGTTTGATCTCTACCAGTGGAGCTCACCCACATGGCCCAGCAGACCACTCCTGTCTCCCCCACTGCTCCCCTCAGCAGTATATTTCAGTAGATCTGCTTGTTCTGCTCCACACTGTCTTTGGTGAATCCTCTCACCCACTGCATCTCTGGCCTACACCCCAGTTCTTCTACATAAAAATAAAATCTTTTTAAAAATGCTGATCATAACTCACTAAAATGATCTTAGAGCTGTTAAAATGAAAATTCATAAATTTAGAGTTTAACTCCTTTATTAAACAATTTATAAATCAAGCAACATCCACATCCAATCTAACAGGTAGAAAGACAGTGCACGGAAATGTCCAACTGGAAGAATTTTATAGTCAGAAAAAGGGTGAAGACAAGGTTAAGGGCAAAAGAAGAAGAAATGTTATTTCAGGCAAAGCCATCTTTCCTCAGGTAAGGTAGGGAGTCTTATTTCATATTATTTTACTAGGGATCAAGAAATTCCAGATTGATTGGTTTAAAACTAGGAGATTTTGAAACATTCAAACTGCATCCCGACTTGAAGTCATTAGGTGATTTTTAACGTGGTCTTTAAGTTTTGAAACTGTGTGTGATCATGAATAAGGGGCTGCCAAACAATGGCTTCTCATCAGGAATGAAGATTAAATCAATGAAAAATATGTGCGACCTTTGTCTCTAATTTCATAAATATTTACATAAACTTCACATAAGCACTGTAATGGTTCTTTGGGCGCAACAGCCGTGATAAATTTACTTGTTGTCCAAGAAGTGGGTCCAAGACAGCATCATTCTACATTTCTCACTACATCCGTGCACTAAATTAGGCTTCAAAATAACTTAGGCTTCAGAATGGCCTAGTCCCAGTTCCTTCCACAAGTCCTCCGCAGGTACACGCTCCCCTCACTACCTCTGGTTATACAGGTTCCTTCAGATCCTGCTTAAGTGGCGACCTCACTTCGATTCCTACACATCCTCGACAGAATGAATGACCCTATTAGCACGGCCTGCAATGCGTTGGCCAAGCGCTTGGCTATCTTCAGTTCCAGCCTTCTTGTTTCCTGCCGTCCTGGTCGCCAAAGACCTATTCCTCTAGAACTGTCCTGTGCTTTGCACGTAGTAGGTGCTCAGCAACTGCTCACGTGGTGTTTGGTCACTGAGCACTCGGGCCTGGAGCATGAGGCAGAGCAGAAAGGCGCCTCTGCCCACCTCCTGCAGGCCCTCGGTCCAGTTCAACGCAAGCGGCCGACAAGCCCTGCGCTTATCCCGTCGCCCTCGCGGCGCGCGCAGCCCAGTCACGGGCGTTGGAAATTCCGGCGCGTGCTAGTACGCGGGGCCGGGCGGGGGCGGGGGAACCCATGGAGTGAGCCTGTGACGTGACGGGGGCGTGGCGCCCGAGACCCCGCCCCCTCTCCCTCGCCCTCTCTCGCGGGTCGGGGTTACATGGCGGCGACTGCGGCAAAGCGAGAGCCTCGGAGACGCCGCTGCCGTCAGCACAGCCGGAGACCTGAGCCCACATTGGGGGCTGTCCGCGGGCCCCGCACGCCTTCGATGAGTCGGAGAAGTCCCGTGAGTGTGTGTGTGTACGTGTGCGGGGCACGCCGGCGGAGCGGCTCGGGAGGGCGCCGCGGCGGGCCCGCGGCGGCGGAGCCGGCTCCCTCCTCCATTGTGTGTGACCCTCCGGCGGCCGCCGCTCAACAAAGGCGCTTTTGTTCCGTCTCCCGCCCGCCCCCTGCCCGTCCGCCCGCCGCCCCGCTCGGGCCTGGCCGGCGCGTCCGCGCGAGGGCTGGCGGGCGGCGGGCCGGGGTCCCCGCGTGGGGCCGGCGGTGCGGCCGGCGCGCCCCTCCCACCCGGCACGCCCCTTGCCGGCCGCCGGGGCGCGACCGCGCCCGCCCGGGGCCACCGCAGGCCGGCTGCGACGGCGCGATCCGCGCCCGGCTCAGTGGGTTCGAAGCCGGACCGAGTCGGGCCGGCGGCGGCGGGCCGACCAGGGGCGGCGGCTGGGAGGGGCGGCCCGGGGAGCGTGAGGTGGCGCGGAGTCTCGCCTTCCTGGCACGCTGCCTTTCGAAATGCTCCCTCGTCTCCTCCCCCAGCCCACTGTGGTGACTCGGCCTCAGCTGACTCCGGCCGGGCAAAGTCTCCAGCAGACTCGGCAAACTGCGGACGGCGCTCCGCGCCCCCGGCTCGCCCCGGAGCCCTCGCGTCCTCTGCCCAAGTTTTGAGTCTGCCGTGCAGGAGGTACCGAGAACTCGTCGGAGTCGGGATTCCTTCCCACTCCCGCCCCCACCCCCTCGCTTAGCCTTTCCTTAGCTGCTCTCGGGCTGTGGAGCGGTGGGCTGTGAAAGTACCTAAATGAAAACTTGTCAGTTCACTTGAAAGGGCCTCCACTTCGTGGTGCATTTTTTTTCCTCTTGTGAGGTGCGTTGAAAAGTAAAGGTGCCTTGGCTCAACTGGTTCAGGTGTTATGTGGGAGCTCTGTGAAGCAGAATCTTTTTGATTCCTTTCCTGCTTTATTTTTTCTTTTGCTCACTCATTGGAAAAGGTCCAGTGAAGAGAACTGGTGAGGTGGAATTAGAAGAAACCTCCCGCATTTGCAGCGAAATTCATCTTTTTTTCGCTTCAATGCTAAAAATGCCCGTAGGTCAGTTTCAGTGTTAACTTTCACGGACATAAGATGATTCGTTAAAGCAAAAAGTAATTAAAATGGAGAGCATTCAGCTTTAGAGTAATTTTCCGAATGCTTGATTCTTCTAGCCTTGCTGTTTTTTAAAGTTCTGCCTGGACAAAAGAGAATGGACATCTCTTTTCAGCATTAGGAAACTGAATTGGAAAGGGTGATCTGATTACAAGAATGTAGGTTCAAACGGCCTGGCCTTGAAATTTCGTGTTAGAAATGTCAGATTTTAATGTTTGGAAAATAATTTTGAATTGGATGGAAGTAATTTTACCTATCTTTAGTGAATAGTTGCTGACATGTTTTTTGAAGGGCTTAGGAAAGTAAAGTCCTTTCACATATATATGTTATATAATTAAGTAAGAATTGTCTTGTGAAACTTGTAAAATTGCTTATTGGTATCCTAAATTCGTAACTTCAGACATTTAGGAAATGTGCCTAATTGAAGCCGGGCATTTTTTATCACCTAGATGATACCGTTTTGGAAAAATCCTTGGAAAAGGAGGGATTGTCTGTACAAACCTGTATATATGCGCATATTTTGGAATTCAGTTACTTAAAAAAGATGCAAATTAATCTTTGGCTAGTTTGTGTGATGAGGAAATTTCAGAGTAGAGATTTGAAGATCAGTTAATTTTGCAATGGATAAAAGCCCATGTTCTGATGACAAGTATTGGTACTAAAAGTATTGCAGTGTTTTACATAAGTTCATTTAAACATCTTGAGAATTCATAACTGACAGAAAAGTAAGGTTTGCTGACTCAGGGGATGGGGTCGGGTAGGAGGAAGCTTAAAAGTACTGCAAGTTTTGAGTTGGGTGATGACTCATCCTGCCCACGACTGCTACGTGGCCCTTTTTTTTTTATATACACTGTATTTTTTTTAAATGATAGGCTAAAATGTTTCTGTCCACATTATAATTCTCTCTCAAGAGGAACTCCTTTCTCTAAAAAAGTAATGGATTCTTAAATTATATTTTAAAAGGATATGTATCCTACAGGTGGAATTTTCTAACATTTATTCAGAGGGAAGGTAAAATTAATTGCTGTGGTCAGTTCCTGTAATTAAATGTTCAGTACTAGCAGTTCTGTTGAGAAATTTGTTACAGATTTTTATAAAAAACTATGTTTATGGTGTAGGTTGAAATTGAGCTTATGTTTTTGCTGGTAACATAAAAATTACCTTTATCATATCTGGAAATTAGTTTAAGGTTTATAAAGGTGCAGAAACACTTTAAAATATAGTTCTGAACATGAGCATTTTATTTTACTCTGATGCTTATGAGATGCTTTCTCCTTATCTATGAGTTTTCTGTTCTAATGAAGACAACTTAAAATAGTTATGGGCAGTGTTTTTCATCAGTTACTTAAAAGATAATCTGCACGTACACTTCCACATTTAATTGAATTAAATTTGGTAAAGAGTTATCTTAACTGATTTAAAACAATTTAGCAGCTTGGCTTAAAATAAGACAAAAAAGGTTGAGAATAACAGTTTGTTTTCAAAGTGAGAAGGAAAAAAACCTCTCATTCTCTTGTTTGTATACTGTTTCCTCAAAGTGATTTATTTGAAGAGTTTTGTGGGCAGTAAAATGGAGGTATTTTGGTCTTCCGAAATTGCTTCCATTGCTTGATTTATGTAGAGGAACTTTTAAAAAGTTTAATTCCAAGTTAACTCCTAAATGGTATGTAAGAATAAGTATGTAAAAGTATTGAAGATTTGGAGGGTATCCTATCACTTTTAAAGGTTAAACATGTATTTACAGTGAGGTTCTTTTTAAAATATAGGTAATTGGCTGTCATGCATAATTCAGAATTTATAAACTATCATCTTTCTTTGAGGTATCTAGTTCCTTGTTTTCATAGCCCACTTGAACCTATGTTACTCTAGGGCCCTTATTAAAACAGAAAGAAGTACATTTTCAAAAGTAAAGTTTTTGGCATTGTTATCTGTCCTCTGTCACCTCTTTCAGCCTGTTGTTGGGCTGTGTTGCATTACATTACAGTCTACTATATAGGGATTTTGGTTGGTTTTATTGCTCTGAGCCCTGACTGAGTCTTTACAAAACCAAAACTATTATTGTAGTTAATGGCTTTTCCAGGGAGTTGCTTTTCATGTGGAACTTATGCTTTTAAGGTAACGGTGTGTGGGCTGAGTCCAGCATTGGAAAATACAGTGTGACCTTTCAATAGTTTTTAAAAGATTTGTCTTTCATATCTACATGTAGCCTTTTAAGTCTGTTTCTGGAAAATTGTACAGAAATCAAATGTTTATTTAGAAAATCACATTTTCCTATTGATTTTCATTTAAATTTGCTAAGTCTTTTCATAAAAAAAATGGTATAAAAGTTGTTAGAATCCTAGCATTTACTTCAGGTATGTCTGCCTTTGCAGTGTGAAATATCTCTGGCTTTAATTCTGTACAAATATAAAACTATAAAGTGTTAGTGTTTATTAGAGCGATTGTGGTCATCATCTTGTCCTGATGGCTAAAAAACTGGTACAGAGAGAAATCTAAGACCTTGGTATTCGAAATGTGATTTCTGGACCAGCAGTGTTAGCATTACCTGAGAATTTGTTAGAAGGGCAGAATCTTGACCATCATCTCAACACCTCCTGAATTAGAATGTACAAGTTAAAACAAGATTCTCAGGTGATTAAAATACACATTAATTTCTAGAAGCACTGTTAATTGACATATTCATAGTTGCTCACCCATTAGTGATTGACTTAGAAAACTCAGGTCTTTGGTGTTGCTCTTTCCATTAGCTATCCTGAGATAAGGCAAATGGAAAATTGAGCACCTAAGCACCCTCCTGTAGAACTTTCTGTAATGGTGAAGCATTCTGTTCTGTGCTATCCAGTGACGAAGCCACTTGCCATGTGTGACTGTTAAGCTCTTGGCAGGTGGCTGGTATACCTTAGAAGCTGAATTTTTCATTTTATTGAACTTTAATTGATTTATATTTAATGGCTGCATGGAGTTAGTGACTACCATATTGGGTAGTACAGCTGTGGATGATTTTTGTCCATAGTAAATTTAAAATAATACAAGTTATAATTTAATGGCTGACTAGGCCAGTTTGTAATTTTTCTCCTTTTTTATAAATTACCCACTTACCTCATATGCCGAGATATTATTAGTTATTATAGAGCTTTGTCAATCTCCTGATTGATGTGTATCCTTTGTTCAGTATAGTAGATAAATCTTAATTGCAAGAATGTACATTTTCCTGTTCTTAATAAAAGTATTTTCACTTGGATTAAAAGAAAATTAAAAACACCTATTAAATAACTTTTACTTAATTGTGGATACACTGAGAGGAAAGTTTTTGCCTGTGGTCTAGCACCTTCAGGCTTGTTGGCACTTGTTGATAGTTGCCAGATTGATTTGCCGTTGTCATTTCCAGATACAGAAACATTGAATAGTTCTTAGCCTCTCAACTTTTGCAATGGAAAGATTCTAAGTCTAGAATAAGTCAGAATGGCCTGTGTCCAAATCTTGCTATGTGTAATTTCGGTGCAGTTGCTTTACCTCTCTGAGCATAGGAGCACTTTATTTATAAAATGAGACATGGTAATGATTATGAGTAACAAATAATTTGCCACTTAAAAATGTCTAGCACTTAACAGATACTCATTAAATATAAATCACCCTTTGCCCTTCTCTGGCTTAACTTTGACAACTTTGTGTAATTCAGTCTTGTATTTCCAATGGTTACTATAACTTAATGGCTTGTTTCATTCATGTTACAGCCCTACTATATTCTTCCACTTTTGCTCTGGATTCCTTCTCTTGAGGATTCGTCTCTTGTCTTTATCATAAGTTTTGCTTTTTTGCTAGGTATCTATTAAACATACACATGTGCTCTAGAACTACACTGCCCAATATGGTAGTCTTTAGCTATTTAATAAAAATTAATTAAAGAATTAAGTTCCTCAGTTATGGTAGCCACATTTCAGTTGTTCAGTGGTCATATGTAGCTGTTGGTTACAATATTGGATAGTGCGGATACAGAAATCTCTTAAAAACCCTCTCCAAATTCCATATTCTTCTCTAGTTGTTGCTCTTTTTCTCTGATTCTCTTTCAGGCAAAATTTCAGGGTTGTGTTTGTGAGCTCTCCACTTTCCTTGGCTCTTTAGTTTACTCCAGATTTGCTTCATCATCACTTACCTATCTTATCATCAGAATTGCTCTGGTGAAGTTTACGAGTGACTTCCTTTCACTAAATCTGCCTTCAGGATCTTAGGTGGTAGCATTCAGTGTAGTTGACCACTGTTTTCTGTCTATTCCCTTGCTTTCTTTAGGTTATCAGAAATACATGCTTTTCTCCCCCCTCATATCTCATCATACTATTTATAGACTTTTCTGCCTACCTCTAAGTATCAGCGTATCTCAGTTTAGTTCTGGGCTTTTTCCCCCTTCTAAGTTTGTTTGGTAGGTGGTCTCATTCAAATTACTGTTTTAGGTACTGTCTACATGTGGATAATTCTCAAATTTGTATTTCTGGTTTAGACTTAAAACATCTGCAGTCAGACACATTTTCTGACTGCCTGCTTGTTATTATCACTTACCTAAATAGGCATTATTGTAAAGACTTGCCATGTCCGAAATAGAAGTCTTCCCATACTGTTCTTCTCCCAGTCTTCTCCATCTCAGTAAATTGCACCTAGGACTTACCCGCTATTCCTGTCTTTTTCACTTATCCCCCTTAACTAATCCATTTACAAGTTCTCATGATCTGCAAATATCATTTGACTCTGTCTTCTCTTTTATATCTTCATTTCTACCACCCTAGTACCAGCCACCATCATTTCACTTGGCCTACTGAAATAACATTTAACTGGTTAAACGTTATTCACTGGAATATCATCATTAGTACCTAAAAATAATCATCTTTTTAAAAATATAAATGAAGCCATGCCAGTTGTCTGCTTAAAATCCTTCCTTTGCTTTTAGTTTATAAAATTAGAACCCTGCCTCATGTGTTGCTTTCTACCAATTTTATTTCCACCGCACTCTCCACTTCTTGCTCAGGATACTATGGCTACACCGGCATCTTTTGTTCAAAATGCTGAATTCTGTCATACTCGCTATTTGTTATATTTGGAATGCTCCGCTGCCATCTCTTAATGCTGGTACCTTCTCATCATTCAGGTCCGTAGATGTCTATTTCCTAGTCACTCAATCACAGCTCTTCACCAAATCTGAAGTTGTGTTTTACTTGCCAGTTTTTTCTCACCAGGATGTGAACTCTTTGGAAGCAGAAGAACCTTATTGTCTTATTCTCCACTCTTCCATCACTGACACAAGCAAAGTGCTCAGTAAATATTTGTGAACAATATGAAATGCTCAATTCCTTTAAACTTCTAAAGGGGAAAGCTCCATTAAAAATTGCCTTTTATTGAGTTTAACTGTGGTCCTTTAAACTGTCATGTACATTATAGATAGAATTGCAGAAATTTAAATAGGATCTGAATATTAGCTGGTAGTACTATATCAGTATAATTTCTTGATTTTGATGATTATATTTTTTGGTTATGCAGAAGGATGCCCTGCCTGAAGGAAATACACTGTTTTTAAAGTGGTGGCAGTAGAGGATGGGGTGTGTGTGTACATGATAATTAAAAATTACATTAATGGGGAAGACCATGAGCTTTGATTTACAAAATTAAGGTTCAAATCCTGATGCTTTCACTAATGTGTCGTCTTAAATATCTTATTTCAGTTCTCTAAAATAAAGGTGTTAAGATTCATTTTGCAGTGTTAGGATTTAGTGGAAAAGTGTATGCCCAGCTCAGTACTTCACACACAATACATTCTTAATCAACCTTGCTATTGTTCCTTACAATCTTTAGAATTCAAATATTAAAAAATGTATTTTCATGTTCATTGCTATGAGTTCCTTTATAATATGAGCAAAATAGTTTTTTAATTAATCACTTTTATAGTAGTTGATAATAGAGACAAATATGTACCAAATGATATTTAAATCCTAAAGAACTTTTGGGCCATGTTTCATAATACAGTTTTTTAATATCTTAAAACTATACTTTAAAGCAGAAAGTAGAGCCGCTCAAAGTTATTTCAATTAAAATATGTATATTTATGGTTCATTTTCATTGGAATTGTCAGTGAATGAAATAGTTAAGTGATGATATGTTTGTTTGTATTATTACTGATATAAAAGTTCACAGTCTATCTTAAATAATACCACTTCTTTTCCTATACTGTAAGCTACTCATCTAATTACTTGACTCAGGTTATGCTCCCTCCAGCACTTTGTGCTCTTGTCTTAAATTTTACTTCCATAGTACATTATTATTTTGTAAAATTCAAACATGGATAGTTTTTTTTATTAAGATTTATTTATTTATGCATACAAGCTGGGGTACAGGCCAGAGGTGTGGGGCGGTGAGAGGGTTCACCAGAGGCAGAGTGGGGAGCAAAATAGGCAGATGGATTAAAGTATACTGCTGCGGGGAGCAGCAGGTGAGGCAGGAGAGGTCTGCTGAGCCATGTGGGAATCTCGCCGGCCAGGTGTCAAACTTTCAGCGACAGCTCCACGGCGCCGCGCTTAACTGCTGCACCACCAGGGAGGCCCGGATAGTTATTTTTAAGACTTCATAATTTTCAGTTATTTGCTTTTTCTGGGGTTTTTTTTTTTGGTTACTTTCAGCAACCTAAGATTCCATATGTTGTCTTTATCTTCATTTTTGAAGTACATTTCCCTTAAATATAGAATTCTGAGTTAATAGTTCTTTTTTCTCTTGGCATGTGAAAGATAATGTTCTATTGTCTTCTGACTTTCATTGTTTCTAGTAATGAATCAGTTGTCATTCTTACTGTTTTTCCCCAGTATTCTTTGTCTCTTTTCCTTGTTGGTTTTACGAGTTTTTCTTCTCCATTTTCAACAGTTTACAGTGATGTGCCTAGGTATGGGTTTCTTTGTATTTATCCTGTTTGCTGCTCATTGGTCTTGTGGGTCTGTGGGTTGCTGTCTTTTAACAGTTTTGGGAAGTTTTTGTCCATTATTTTCTGTGTACTTCTGCCATATCAAGTTTCGGGACAATTGAGCTCTCTGCTTTTCAGACAATACTGATGGTAGCTGCTTCAACTGCTTGGATGACAGCTATATTGGATATTTTACAAGAACAAGACTTCAAACTGTTCTAAGTTACTTAAGTTCTTTGGACTTTGCTTTTCAGTATTACCTCATATTTTTGTAACATTTTTGTCCTATTTCTTAGCCCAGCCTTAAGAACAATGTCTACTTTATGTTAGGAATCCTGTTTTGTTCCTCACCTTCAGAGGGCAGCTGTTTTGGACATAGCGGAGGCCCATATACTTCATGGGATTCCCAGCTTTTCTGCCTTGCCCTCAGACTTTTATACTCAATGAGTAAAGATACATAGCAAAGAGTTGACATGTGGGGTTATAGCTGGGCCGCCTCCAGATTCCACATGCAGCCATTAAGGGTTTTTTCTATCATCTCCATGTAAATTTGGCAGTTTTCTTCTTAATCCTGTCAGTGGAAAATTCCTTATTTTTAAAAATATGTATATATTTTATTTATATCTTTTACATTATTGTATAATTCTCGTGAATTACCCACCAGCAATTCAGCCATGAACCGTCACTATAGTCCCTTGTGCTCTTTTCTCCCCCATTTTGAGCCTTTATCCTCCTCTTCCCTTGCTGAATGGAAAATTCCTTATTCTACAGCCACTTTGCCAGGACTGAGAATAGCCAGGGCTGCTTCTCTTATGAAGGGCTTGACATTTTCTGGAATTTAATTTGTTTAGATTTCTTTGCATCCTTAGTTCTCTGATGATTTTTGTAAAAACTGCAATTTTGTACATTACCCAGCTTGTCATTATTTACAGGGAGACAGTAATGGTGTCTTGCAGCTTTGTACATTCTAATCAGAAGTGAAAATCCTAAGCCTTTCATTAAGATTGTAAAATTTATAATAGAAGATAGAGGAGTCATGAAGATTAGCTCCATCATTTTCCTGATGAGGAACAGACCTAGAAATGTGAAATGCTTAGATTGCCTAGCTAATTTAACTATACTTATGAACTAGAACTCAAATCTTTATAGCTTGGTTCCCCCCACCCCCATACAGTTTAATGAAATTAGATGGGAGTTTTTCTGTTGTGCCAAACTTTAGTGTGAATAGGAAATCTATATATTTTTAATCTTCAACCTTTGCTCAGGTCTGGAGAAATTGAGAAAAAAGGAGGAAGGATATTCTAGAAACATAATACTCTGAATCATTTTTAAAAATTGGGCATTCTGCAACCAGTCATATGGTTCTCTCCAGTTGACAGGGGCCATAAATATTTTCTCTGGTCTTGTACAACATGTTGTTTTCCTGACCCTCACCAGAGTTTGTTAAATAACTACAACAATTGTATTTGATGTGTATTCTAGGAAGCTGTGATGCTAGATACTATAGATTCTGCTAGGGTGGACTGAACAGCAGGAAAGTCAGAATAATGTCAAGCTCTTGAGTATCTTCATGATACTACTTGGTGTTGTGTGAACTGTAGGATTTCTTCCCCCTGATCTTGCTTATCTGGTCATATGAAACACTATTTCAGTGGCACAGCCCTTCCCTGCTATCTCAGCTAACAAAACAAGAACCTCCAGAGCCTGAAGTGTTTTGTTTTTTCAATCTGAATGGGTTGAAATCAATTGCTTCTTCATTTGCTGGCAAACCTGTGTGTTCACATAGCAAGGTTCCTGGGAGAATGCCTGCAAAGGAAAGTACCTTTTTGGGAGTCATCACTGATATATCCCCGTGGTAGGGTGAGAAGGTGATCAGATTCTTAAAAAATTAAGGATAGAATTTATTGTCTCCAAAACACTCTATCAAGTAGAATATGCTTTTTTTACATTAATTCATTCAGTACAGTTTTTAATGTAGCTACTAAGTATTAGATAATATGCTCAGAAAATGCCAGTAAATTTGCTTAGTCCCAAACCTTTTGTTTTAAAAAGAGTTATAACAAAGGGAGGGAAATGGTGCCCAAGAAAATGAAGAGTAGAGGATTGGAAGAATAGAAATTTCACTAAAATTGGGTAGAGCAAAAGACAAAGAAAGGAGAATTCTATTAGAAAAGAGAGGAAGAAGAAAGATTAGTGGGACAGGGAGAAATTTACTGCAGTGCTCTATGATCCTGTATTCCATAAATTCAGGTCAGGTTTTTAAAAACAATTTTCACCTCTGCTATACCTTAATGTGTAAAACAATATCTTGCATATGATAAACAGTACATTTTGTGGAGTAAAAATGTGATGGATGGATAGAAGAATTGAAGTTGTTTTAGTCAAAACTATTCAAAATATCTTGGTTGTCTCTGCTTCTGGTACATGTTGAGATTATAGTCCCTACTCCTTTGAAATGGGTGTGACTGGGCCTCCCTGGTGGCGCAACGAAGCTATCCAGAGTCACTGCAGCATGAGTTCGATACCTGGCCAGGGAGATTCCCACATGGCACAGCAAACCTCTCCTGTCTCTACTGCTGTTCCCCTCAGCAGTGTACTTCAGTAGATCCACCTGTTCTGCTTCCCACTCTGTCTCTGGTGAATCCTCTGACAGCCCCCCCACCCCTCTGGCCTGCACTCCAGCTTGTATGCATAAATAAATAAAAAGGAAGGAGGGAGGGAGGGAGAGAGGGAGACCATGTGGACTGGTTTGGTCAAAATGTGAGTAGAAGAGCTGTATCATTTTTTGGATGGACTCTTTAGGCACCAGTGAAATATTTCTACTTCTTTCCCTTTGGCACTTTGAGTGACAGTAATACCAATCAATGGTAGCTACTTCCACTGCTTGGATGACATCTATGTTGGATATGTTACAAGCACAAGACTTAAAACTGTTCTTTTTTTTTTTTTTAAGATTTATTTATTTATACATACAAGGTGGGGTACAGGCCAGAGGCGTGGGGCAGTGAGAGGGTTCACCAGAGACAGAGTGGGGAGCAGGACAGGCAGATCAGAAGTACACTGCTGAGGGGAGCAGCAGGTGAGGCAAGAGAGGTCTGCCGCGCCATGTGGCGGCTGGGCGTTGAATTCGCATCGCGCGCTGCCGACAGCTCCACAGCGCAGCACTCAACCGCTGCACCACCGGGGAGGCCCTAAAACTGTTCTAAGTTAAGATTTTGGAATTATTTGTTACTGTAGTATTACCTAAACTGTCCTAATGCTACAGGGCAGGGAGAGGGACATCCCAGAACCCCCAAACCTGCCCAATTCTAAATAGATTCTGCCATCCGCTGCATCAATACAAAAACATATAGGACCTTTTGTGGAAAGAAACTAATACAATTAGAAAAGACAGAGAAGACAAAGAATATAGTATCTAAGTTAAACACCCAATATTATCCAACTCCTCCTGGGTAAAAGTCCACCCACATGGGATTGGCTCAAAGCAAGGCCCAAAAGCCTGCCACAAGTCTAAAACACCTTTGGCAGGGACCCATACAAAAGGGTCAGAAACAGCCAGACAACTCTGAGAGGAACAGAGCAAAATCAAAACCAAGATCAGCATTGCCATAGTCAGCCTCTCCACGGGTCTCTCACCCACATCTCTTTCAATCAGTCCAGGACAGTGCAGCTTCTTTTCAAGTCTCTCTGTTCATGTGCCTCTTCTGACCTTCCATCCTTCTTCCTTCTCCTGTCTTCTGGGGGGGGGATGGGGCGGGGTGTGTGTGTGTGTGTGTGTGTGTGTGT